>JASAND010030923.1:0-13961 GCA_030248195.1 Trissonchulus latispiculum
AAAATTCCGCTTTATGTCTAATTCTGGCAGAATTCTCTCAATGACGCTCATAATCAAATTTTGCAAAACTGTGAGTGTTAGACTTGTTTTAACAACTAAACGAATTACAGTTTGTTTCAAATGGTTTCGATTTAACAAAGTCTAGAAAACAAGAACTTGGAAGTTTTTATTTGGCCGAATTTTCATAGGACGTAAAAGCTTTGGATTGAATGGCTGTAACACTTTTGTTCCAGGACAAAATCATACTTTCACTTCTTAACCGTTAAAAAAGGACCAAAGAGGCTGGTTAGTTGGCGCAATTTTTAAACTTACAAAATTTTCCAATACCCCCTGCGCTAGAAAGTGGTAAAACCAGAATTCAATCGAGCTAGGCATGGATTTGTTTTCGATCTCACCGAGTTCAAATATCAGCAAAAATTTTTCGATTTTGCGAAATTCCAATTTTAATTAGTAAGAGGTATTTTCAACGGCAACAAAACATTTTGTCCTTGACTTTGTTGCATTTTGGGGTTTCAAATAAGTAGAAAACGAATTCCTGAAGGCTGTTTTTCAGCTCCAGCTTTCGTTAGTTTTACACAAGCTAAAGTTGATGTAAAGCTTACATTGAGCTATGTATACTAATTTTCAGTAACAAAGGCGATTCCTTTTTTAGAGTTACTTCAACTTTGAACCGCTATTACTTCATCATACATTGCATAGTTGGAGTTAAGAAGCCATCCTTATATCAAAATGAAGCTTAACGTTTGTTCTTTTAATGAATATAATGAAACTATATAAGTGTTTCTTTCTAAAATTGATTTACTGCGTTTTGTAAGGAGTAAACTTTTTCAGATCAGAGTCAGGCTGAACCAAATTTTTTATGGGTTATATTATTCGATACCTCTATCAAAGTCTTTTCAATTATTGCGAAATCGCTTTTCGATTTAGAGAAATTAGCCCAAATGTTGAGTTGAATTTTGTTTATTCTTCTCAACTTTGATTATTTTAATGAATGTTAAGTTTAATCGGATCTCTTTAACTTTATCCCCCCCCAACTAGTTTGGGGGGGATAAAGTTAAATTGGGGTCAGCAATCAAAATTTGTGTAAAAGGGAAACAATGTGTACTTGGCGTCCTTTTAGTAGTCATTAGAAGTTGTTCCATCATAAGATGAACACAATTTGAATAAAGTTATTTCGTTTCGTTAGCTCAGTATATATACGCTTACATGTTAAGCTTACAAGTTTAGCCTATACTGAGCTAACGAAAAGCTGAAAAGCTGATTGAAAAACGGATGTCAGATACGTGCTCAGTGCCACCGAAAACCCCTGTATGCACGTTTTCAGCAAATGTTTTTTCAAAAAATTATTCGTTTCCCCTTGGTCCCCCCTTACCAAACTAAAATTTAAAATGTTACAAATTTTTTAAAATTTAAAATTTTTTTAATTCATCAGCCTCCACTATGAAGCCATACAATAAATAATGCAATAAAACACAATGTGACACTGAATTAGTGCTTTTAGGCAGCTTTTAATTCTGGGGGGGATAAAGTTTAATTGGGGTTCTTGGGGGGGATAAAGTTAAATTGGTCCGTTTAATCTAATATTAACATTAATTTAATAATAATAATTTAATATTAATTTTAATAATTAATAGCGAATACTTTAGCTCGAAAGCAGCAGTCGGGACAACTAGAAAAGACTCTCGGGATTGAAAAAATTTGTCACATTTTTGCAAAAACTATCTTTTCAATCATGACAGACACACAAATGCCTGATGGATAGTGATCATGCTTCAAACAGTTGGCTTCTGTGAGACCTTCAAATCGATACCGTTAGTTTAATTGGCTAACCGTAGCTGGGGCCCCCAGATTAAATCCAAGTCTTAATGACTTTATTGCACTCCCTGCTGTGTAGTTTCCAATTTGAAGACAAATTGAAAGGTCAAATGACGGTCAACTGTATCTAGTAGACAGTTCATTTTTCACCTGAAGGAGTGGTCATCAGTGAACGTACAAGGAAAACAAATTGTAATGTTGCAAATACAGCTGAGTCTCAACTTAACATAGCATGAAACTAAATTTTAAAGCTACTTATAATAGTGTAAGCGAATTTAATAAATATTTCCTTCGGCATCTACTCAACATAGAGCGGCAAAATAAATATGTACACGTACAAGCACAATTAATAAGATTAAATTTTAAAATATCAAATTGAAATAAAAATATTTATTGAAAAATCTCAAATTTAGCATGACATTGAAATAAGACTGGCAACTTTGAGTAGAGATCCAAGGAAATAATTTTTAATTTTCTACACTAATTAAAAGTTTTAAATTTAGCTTCTTGCTTTTAATTTTAACTGAATACACAGCTATATTTGCAACATTACAATTTGTTTCCTTGTATGTGCACTGATGACCACTCCTTCAGGTGAAAAATGAACTGTCTACTAGATACAGTTGACCGTCATTTGACCTTTCAATTAGTCTTCAAATTGGAAACTACACAGCAGGGAGTGCAATAAAGTCATTAAGACTTGGATTTAATCTGGGGACCCCAGCTACGGTTATCAAGCCGTTTAATTTTACGGCTTGCGTAGCTCGAGACTGGTGCATTATATATTAGTTTCTGCAAAACTGACAAGTTTTTGACTCCAAAATAAGAAAGCTGGCTATATCTACAAGAGAAACGCCAGAAAGTTGCTTAAAATAGCAAAATGTAGAGTAGAGTAATGTAAAATAGCAATAACGGGGCCTTTCGAATGAGTATAGTTACATACAAACGATGCAGCTACTAGCTGCTAGAAGTATTATGGAAAGTTGCATCAAATTCGAACTTGATTTGCTCCTTGCGTTAGTAAAAGGGCCCCAGAAGGATTCACCACCTTAAAGGAATACTAACTCTAAAATTCCTGAACCTAAACTAATGTGTTATTATGCTGTTATTATTCAATTTTGTGATTTAATTATTAACCAAAAATATAAATAAACATTATAAACAAATAAATAAAAAGTAAAATTAATTTAATTATTATATTTTACAACACTTATATACTAAGGGAATTAGCTGTTTTCCAGGCCACACTGAAGCCCTTGTATCACCATTTGCTGATTGATGTCGGATCACCATCAGAGGAAGATCTCAAAATGTTAGTTCCAGAGAGTACTCCTACCACTGTCAATGCAACTGGAATGCAAGAATACACTTCTACTAGTACTAATGCAACTGAATCTTAGGCATTGTTTTCCGTAAACGAATAAATGTTGTCCGAGTGTGGCAATAGTCCGCCCAAAGGCAGCACTTTAGATGTTTTGTAAGAGAAGACACAACTTGCAGACTTCAAAGAAATTATTGGGATCTCTTTAACTATTTCCCCCCCCCCCCAACTCGTTTGGGGGGGAAATAGTTAAATTGGGGTCATGTGTCAAGATATATTTAAAGGTTGTAATAAAGGTCATAGAAGTTTCCTGGGTGATTCTGACCTATTCTTAATAACAAATAATCTTCCCTCATTGCGTTTAAATCAAAAATGTTTATTTTAAATAACTTATTAGCTCAAGCTAATTCTTAAATTCAGTATGTACATTGTACAGTGAGTGAACTAACCAATGCATAAGACTTAAATAATTCAAGAAAGTTAAGCATTAAATTCTTTTAAAATTCAAAATTTTTAAAATTTTACTTTTTTAAAATTTTTAGAAAATTTAAAGTCTTTAGATACAAATTGGTTAGAAGCATTTGTTGTCAGCTCCATTTGTGAATATTAATCTTGCGGTTACTTTAATACGAGTTTATGTACATTTTTCAATTTGGGGGGGAAATAGTTAAATTGGGTCTTTTGGGGGGGGGAATAGTTAAAGAGATCCAATTATTGTAACAGGGGGCATAATAGCCGTTTCATGTGGAGTTATACCTTATAGTTATACCGGGTTATACCTAAAAATAAGCGAAATAGGCGACATACAAAAGTAGGTAGCCGACGCCCCCCTCCCTTTCCAGGTTTAAGCGTTAGCCCCTAGACAGACGGCATCATCACGGGGACCATCCTCTATTTTGTAAAAACGACACCCCTCACGAAATTGTTTCATTAATAGAAAGCATATATACAGTTGGATTAGGAATCGTGAAAGCTGCCACAAATGTGCTCTTACGTAAATTTATGTTCAATATATGCTTACAATTCAACTCTAAACGTGAAAGCCGAATTACATGATAGGAATGTGTCGGATTAACTATATACTCATCTAAACAACACAAAGTATGGGCGTCTGACTGACGCTTAGCTTGTTTAACGCAAACGAATTAAAAAATAAATCCTAGTTTTATCGCTTCATAAAACATTGATGGCTCACTGCACATATTCACGCGCGCTACAAAGGCGAGAACCACTTTTTTGCAGACCCTCAAATTCTTTTTTGTAAAGTTTAAATGGTTCTGCCTGTAGCAGTTGTACAAACGTTTAAAGTGTGATATAATAATACTTAATGGATTTAGGAGAAAGATGCCAGGAAAAGGAATGACTTTCTCAATCCCTTTGTTGTGTGACTAGAAAAAATCTAATTCCAGGTGGAGACAGCATATTCCACCTTTGTAGCACTGGGAAACTCACTTGATGTAGCACGCTGTACCGATAAATTTACAAGAATTTACAAGCTAGCACCTTGAATGGGAGCTATCGAATATAGATAAATTTCCCAACAAGTTTAGCTGCTACTCAACATGGGGAAGATATAAAATCCGCTCATAAATTAATCCGTTCATACATTAAACCGATTAATTTTTAAATTATTACCTAAACTTTTTATTTTTCGTATATATTGCTTCCGTCCTTTATCAAGATGTAGGATTCGTTGAGGCAAATTACTGCCGTATTTCTTACTACCTTGTACATGGCTTCCATAATTTTCTCTAATAGCACAGAAACGCCCAGTCAAAACAGGTGCCACAATAGATTTATTTAGCTCCCTGCTAGACCTCAATTAAGGGGCCCCAGTAAAGAAAATTTAATGCCTGCAAATTCGCAGCATGCAGCTCCTGGCACAGAAGTTTTCTGGAGTCCAGCGAACGGAAAATTATCTAACACCATTAAGATTAAAGTTAACATTAGTTTTAGACATGAAAACTTGGAATAAAAGGTGTTCCCTACGTAAGGTAAAAGCATTACTTCAGCAGGAATGTTTTCCCTATGCATTCTGGAATTAAAGACCTTTACTTAACATCCACAAAGACATGACATGCAGTACTTAAGCATAGATTTGATAACAACAAAACTAATGAATATTAAATATCACAGCTAAGTATTACCGCAGGATTGCAGTAGTTTATGTACAAGCACAGTTTATATATCACTAACTATAGCTTGTGTAACGTTTGGAAATTATATAATACATATCGATGACTGATATCTTTGTTTTATAAATTTTCGTGATTACGAAAAGATACAATGAAAGATGATTATATATCTTACAATGCATAATGATGGCATTACCCTAAACAAATTGTCAGTAAAAATGTTTGAGTTTACTTGCGTAAGTAAAATTAATATTTCTGACAAATGGTCTCACCGATTCGATGACACAGAAACTGTTACATAATCATACATATATTTACAATATAGAAATTATACCCTAATCCATAGACATGCGAAATCTACTCGTTTTAACATGAAACAATTTACATATGGCTTTGATGCGATGTATACATACATCCTTCAAAAATACTCAAACAAACTCTGCCAGGAAAATTAAAGTAGTTAGTGCTAGAAGTTGTACGAACGAGATTAGATAGGCACTCTGCTGGTTACTCCTGTTTCCATTTGACTTGGGCATACTGGATCTGCTTTTGCCTAAAAATAGAAAATTCAAATACACATTGAAAACAAAAAATCTAATTATTTTTCTATGGCTGAGCACATAAGTTGGGATACGTTACAATGACAACAAATGATCATTGTCAGTTGAGTACTAAATTTTCTATCACTACGTTTCAGAAATTGACTTTACTCTCTTTCAACTTAAAGATACAAAACTTTTAGCAGGTTGAACTATTTACACAGCTACTTAAAGCGAATAGGGGGTACGAACGAATTTGTTTAGATAAGTGTCTACGTGCTTCTGGGATTACACTTCCTCACTATCCCCAACGGTGTTTGCTAAAGTTCAAAACTGATCAGAAACGGAGAACCATCCTTGTGTTTTTAAGATTCAAAAAAAGTTGGCAGTGGTAAGGTGAAACTTGGAAACAACGATTACCAGTCAATGATGACGGCGTATTTAAAAGTTTAATTTATAAGCAAGAACATCATTAATATTCGGCCTAGTGTTGTTGATCGGCCGAGATTTTTGTCCGCTGTCTTATGCCGGCCGTACGACTTTCTGAAAACATCTGATCGGCCGACGGCCCGACCGGCCAGAATCGGCAGCCTGACGATGCAACGGCCAGCTGAACGGACTGATCCGCCTGGACACCGGCCGGTAGCCGGCTGATCGTTTTCCACCGGGCCAGACAACACCACTGTTTGGCCGTTCAAATAAGTTCTTTGATTAATGTTTAATAAAGTTAAAAATCAGAAGCTGACCAAACCTATACGGTCACTATAGATTTCCTAACGAAGCCTAGTATATAACCATTTTTAATTAGTTACTTTCGGCAATATAAATTTGGCACTGTAGTTTTTACCATTTGATGGCCAATATTCGTCTGTTATCACATAGGTAGCATGGCTCTTCTGCGAATCATCGGTCGGGACAAGATACATTAGAGAGGACTCATCCAAATTTCCATTGGATTGACTAGACACAGCACCATGGGGACGGTCCCCTTGTCTGGGGCCATCTTGAGCATTCAAAGGGTAAAAGTCACCCGGACCGCTCGGCCATCTGGGAGGCGGATTTCCGCGACTGGGATTCTGAAAATCTAGATCCATCTGTTCATAGGAATCTAGAAAGATCGAAATTTACAAGAAGATAATGTATATAGGTGAAAGCTGAACAAAACATTGAAATATCAGCAATTCATGTCAGATCCGAATGGCAGAAAGCAGTGTAATAAACTAGCCAGGCACTGAGCTTAGCTGATGCTTTTAATTTATTCTATTAAAAACTGAAAATCGGTGGATTGATTTGATCCAAATTTGATGACTAACCCTTAAGTATATACTTTAATTTTGATTTTTCCCAATTTTCATTTTGATGAATTAGTCCAAATTTTGGTCATGAACATGGTCAATGGTCACATGGTCACAATTTGGTCAATGAACAAATCCAAAAATCGGTTTCGATAAAATTGTGCCATCCCAAAATAATTTGTGTTACTATCGTTGGTAAGTTAAAATTTACCTGGAAGGATTTCAAACTTTAGTTTCATGTTTTTGGTCCTGCAGAGACCTCCTTCAGCATTCGATATACCCTCACGTCTTCCCGTTGAGGTGGCTAAAATATGCAATACAAACTATACGAAAAAATAAACACTGCTACGCACAAAAGCGATGGAAATTTTTGATGCATTCCAGTCACTCATCCTGGTGAATTTGATTCTCACAAACAACCAGAAAAATCTGGTTGTTGACTCAACCCGTGTTTAGGTGTCGATACATTGGCCCCAGAAGCTTGGCATTGTTTTAAGTTTGAATCCCTAAAGGTTCACATTCAACATGTCTCATCATCATCTTAATTGCTACGATGAACAATGAAGAGATAAAGACAAATCAAACCAGTACCAGAGATTTTGTTTTTACTTCGACTAGATGTTTAGGAAACGTTCCCTGCGAAATTTAACGATTTCAGATTCATACTTCTACATGTAAAATCACCGTGTGCAGTGCAAATCACGCAGCGCAGTGCAAACGGCTGGCCTTCAGTAAAACAAACATGTCAACCTTAATTGAACCGTAATGTGTGACAGGAATATTAATCATGCAAACTTTGAAAATTCTAGTATTCCCTTGAAAGTAAAGTATTCAACGATTTTGTGTTAAGGGTTAACATGATTACAATCGGCGTACGCGTGCAGCGACAGCCACATGCAGTAGTTTCACAACACTGTCGTGACTGTATCACTAAAGAACAATCTTTATGACACTCTAGATCCTCTAGACTGTGCAAATCAAGACGAAACTGCATACCTACTGTATTAAAACAAATCTAAAAATGATTTCATCAATTGCTAAATTTCGCACGTACGTACTTATAAAATAGTAGCTCTGTCCTGGGGTGAACTCTAAGCCGCCAGGTTTCGGAGTAAACTCGCGAAATACAACGGAAACTTTAACACCCGGTTCCAGTGGCGTTTCGCAGATCCCGACAATTTTTCTTCGGTCATCCAATCGGCAAGCTTCATAGCTTTCTAGAGGAACCTGTAAAACGAGAAAATATATTCAACAAATCAACCATTTGTAATTACACGAACAACCATGAAGAATCGTCTTCGCTAAAAACCATACAGTATTTTAGGTACCTACACACGAGAAGTTTGTACTCAAATGCTTCAAATCTTGAAAAATATTAAGTATACTATTATTCAGACGTCTCAAATAAATATTAATGTAAAAAATTATCTGGTGACTGTCTGGACTCCTTACGTATTTCCATTTCTAAAATGAATTCCTGGGATTTGTAGCTAATATGGTTGAGGCTTATAATGCTTCTGTTCACATGGGATAATTGTAGGCTAATATGTAAGCTTTAAGCTAGGAGAGGTGTCCACTTACAAATCTGCTTCTGTCTAACCAGCCTTAAGGCCATAGTTTGTCTTACATAAGCACTTTCCTTTCAAATAGGCAGAAATACGGAAAGGTAGTCTTGCTGGTCAACAAAATTCATGACCTCTGGCACAACAAAGGCCCAGAAATCTGTGATGAAAAGGATAGATTCAAAAAGAAGTAATCTTTAGCTTGATTCCTGGAGATTCGACATTTTGTGCTTCGACATTTTGAACATTATGGCGGATGGCTTTCTTCAGTATAAAATAAATTACGTACGCACGTATTCATATGCTGTGTTATGCGCGTATGGTGATCGAAAAAGCACAGCCGACCAAAAGTTTACTATCAACTTTTTGCAAAACCTAGACGTAGGTATTAGTTTGTAAGAAAGCGCCTTGAAACATTTTCTGTGTTCACTAAAGCCTTTGCCTGTAAACTAAGCCACACATAAAGCTATATTTCATAAACAAATTCCTAAGCTTAAAGAGAGTGTATGTAATTTGAACTGAGCAAATGATATATATTATCATTGGTCATCGGGCAGGAGGTAAAAGTCTAGACGTTCCCGCTGACCCAAACCATTTACTATTTCCGTCCAGGCATTTCTTCAGACAGGCTCAGACATGGATGCTCTTATTTAGTTGCGGTAGCTAAGTGTCCTGAAAATTAATTTTAGCTATCAAAGGAACCTATAAGACTTTACATGTTCAGTAAAACAAAACTGGAATTGCCAATCTTGGAAGGGCCATACTTGTAGTGCAGGACAGCCAGATAATACCTTTGTTTCTGCATAGAGTGTGACGCTTATCCTAATGAAGGGACTCTTGATTGGGACAACAATTATTATGTACTCACTTGATAAATTTCTGAATATTCCATTTGATCTGGCTGAGAGAGAAGTGAGGGGGCCGTGTAGAAGGGGCAAAGAATATCAACTTTATCTCTTATCCGGACAGTGAACACATGATCTGTGTTATCTATGCGGAAACTGAAATACATAAAAAGCAAACCGGATTGCATGCTCTGAAAAATAACAAAATATTACAAAATTTGATTTTTCGAATTTCTTCCAACATTGTCACAAATCTAAGCAAAATTTAACAAACCTAATCTCCCCTCTTCTAAACACGTTTAGCTATTAAAACTTTTAATTATTTACTTATTATTTACTTTTAAAAATTTAAAAATTAAAAAGAAAGTTTAGCTAACTAACCAATGTTGTAACTATATTCAACAACGTTTTCTGGAAATAGAAACAAAAACCGGGTCGATTCTCCCCACCTACTATTTAGGATATTTTTCAACGGTAAAGTACTAGAGGCTAAACAGTAGTGATTGAGGCCTGAAAGTTGGTAAGGATCAGTTATTTATTTTCCGAAATCGATCTGATTTCCTGAAGGCGTTAACCAAGAAACTGATGTTTACAGTGTAATTATTACGTACAGTATGTTAGCTACAATTGATTATTGTTGTTAGTTAGCTTGTGAGTTTGTTAGGGAAAGTGTTCTCTCCATTATAACAATTAGTTTCAAAGAGCCAAACCTCTCCATTAGTCAGAAAATTTGTTGTCACAAAATCTTCACTGCTTAAACATCTAAACACTTACAACCTTTCAAAATCCACCCTTCCTTCCCTGTTAACCTACTAGTTTTCACAGTGCAACACTGTTTACACATCTCACTCAGCAAACGTAGCTACCTGTCCAAAAAATAACAATGCCACTTCATGTCAAAAGTAAACTCAAATGCTACTGTAAAATCTTTTTTAGGGGCTAATTATCCGTGGAAAAAGTAGCTTTCAGCCTAGTACAAAAGCTTGAAAAGCCGAAGAAAGGACAGCTTTTGTACGTTACTCTTTTAATTCTAAAAGTTGAGGAATCTTGTGAGTGGAAAGTAAGAAATGAATGAAATCTGCTCGTTGCAAACTAAATCGAAGAAATAAAGCACAAAAATTACAAATTCTATAGCTAGCTACATAGCTAAGTAGTTCCTTCTATCCACACAATTTCGACTTGTTTGATTCACACTCTCCAAACAGGGAAAGGAAACTGAAAATTCGGCGTAAATCTGGGGTGTGGGTAAAACCCGGCCCCGGCTCCGGCCCCGGCCCCGGCGCACCTGGGTAAAACACGGCCCCGGCCCCGGCGCATGCATTTGTTTTAGGTGGGTAAAACACGGCCCAGGCACCGGCCCCGGCGCAGGGTAAAACCCGGCCCCAATGTTTAGAAAACCCGGCGCAATTAAACACGTGCGTATGCGTGTGTACTATGCTTGCAAATAAAGAATACATTGTATCTGCGTATAACTTACGATAATGCAAACAGTATATGTAATCCCTAGTGGAAAAGTATATATACCTACACCGCATTGTTTTGTTTTCATTATGATTTTTTCACAGTTAACTCGCGCACGTATTTTTCTTATACACTGCGTTTAATGGAACATTTGCATTTTATGAAATAAATGCACAGCAAAAGTTTTGAATTTATTTTGACCATACATCACGAAGTTTTAAAACAATTTGAAACAATATTTAGAAACAATACGTAATTAAAAAAGCACTCAAGAAATTTTGCTGACATAGTTACACCAAATAAAGAAAACGACGATCAATTTAAATTTAAAATTTAAAATTCAAAAATTATTAACTTGTAAGGTTTACTATGGGGGGATAAGACATACCAAAATTTTCTTGTTCTCCTTGATGTCTCCCTTGGAAAACGTAAAACATGATTTTTTAAACTTGAGGAATGTCTTAGGAATTAATAATATTGAATATTTTTAAGTTTTTTAATTGGTTCTTACAAAATATGCTTCATATCATTTCAAAATTATTTATTTTCATAAGTACCAACCATGAATTAATACTAAATGGCTAGAAAAGGTTACGTAACACACTGTAAAGTATAAAACTAAACTCATAAACTACGTCTAAAATCGTTACACATATGCGTAATTACACATTACACCTTTGTTATACTGCATAAGAATTTACACTATAAGTGCGCCGGGCTAAGTGCGCCGGGTTTTACCCACTTATTAAACTCTATGTGCGCCGGACTGGGGCCGGGGCCGGGTTTTACCCATGTGCGCCGGGGCCGGGGCCGGGGCCGGAGCCGGGTTTTACCCAGACCCTAAATCTGGGAGTTTTCTGGCACCCGAAGCGTGTGAAAAGAAGTTGAAGGTTTCCTCTTGAGCTTAGGAGTGTAGACAAGCTTGCTTTCCATTTCCCAATCTGTCATTTTGGTGACACAAATGGACATGTTCACATTTCTCACTGAGAAAAAAGCGAATTGTAAAAAAGAGAGTCTTCCTGAAAAGAGACAAAACTGGATGTTCATTTCCTTAACAGAGAGACAGACGGGACAGAAAAACGAAGATTAATAAAAGCATTAGATTTCCCGAGTGTGCAGAAATGAATAAACTATTGGGAAAAAAACTGGCAAAGAAAAAACTTACATTGGATTGGATGAATTCCAATAAATAGGCGGAAGCACCTTTGACATACACTGCTCGGAATAGAATAAAAAATAAAAAGCTATCAAAGCTTTCATAGCACATTACGTGATCATAAGCAGTCGCTTAGACATCAGATCAAAGGAGAGATATCAAATTAATATCAGCATGCTCAAATCTGAAATAAAATGATTTTCTAAGCACACAAACTCATTTGCATAAATCAAAGATCTCTGGAAGTATGCAGTTTGCGGAATTTTATGTACTTGATCAAGCTGGTTGTACTTCCGCCTTTATTGTTTATTAACCTAACTTTAATAACTATTTGTTCCTCTCGTCTTTGTAAAAAGTGTATTAGTTTCGTTGTTAGCAATGATACTTCAGATTTACTTTGTGTGCGCAAACCGAGCGAAGTTTAAGCACCTTTGGCTTTGAAACTTTTCAAAGGGTGATGGTACCGTGAACGGAAGGCCGTCACTTGCCCCCACGAAACTTGCCCCCACGACAGTTGTCCCCACGTCACTTGCCCCCACGTCACTTGCCTCTCCGCGACACTTGTCCCCAGCGACTGTTGCCCCCAGATTTAGAATTTTGTTTTGTAGTACTGTTTGTTCTGTTTTCGGATATAGTTATTGAATTAAACGTTGAATGCAGACATGGAGGCTGTGTTACAATAGATAAAAATATAACAGCAAACCTAAGGGAGGGTCTACTTTTGTGGTCAATTTGTCTACTTTCTCCGATCTCGCCGATTTTTACGTGTTTTAACTGATTTTTAAAATAAAGGTCGTAAGCCTTCCGGTTAGTGAGTAATTTTACCTCACAATTGAGATGAGATCTTATTCACCTCAAAGTTGCCAAAAAATCTCTGAGTCAAGGGTTGAGTGTACTGTTAATATAACTTTAGTAATTTTGTAATATATAGTTTGTGTCGTTTTGGTTTTTGATGAAAAGAATTAAATTAATACACTCTGCTGTTATATCTGTTATCTGTTATAACACAGCTTACATGTCTGCATTCAACACTAATCAAATAACTACATCTGAAAACAGAACAAACAGTACTACAAAACAAAACAAAATTCTAAATTTGAGGGCAAATGTCGTAGATCCACCGTGGGATACCGTGAACCGTCGAGTAGTGGTAGTCCTCCAACCAAAGTCCCCCACATGTCTGAATTAGGGGATGAGAAGTTAGTTCGATAGGAGTTAACATTCGCATAGCGTGTTCAACTTAGAATAGAAGGTTTAAAATGATATTGAAATAAAATTGAAAATCCTAAAGAGGACCAAGACGAGTAAAAAACGCATTTTTTTGCGAAAAGGAGCATATATATAGAATTTTTCTGGATCGAAGAAGACGGTTTAAGGTCTGTTTCTCGATTTGGTTGAATTAGCTGGTACAATACAAGGACTCGTAATCTAATTTAACACAAGCATACAAGAACCCGTAACAATATGAGGCAAATAAATGGTATAGACAGGTTGGAGAGAGAGAGTATCACGCCCAGCTTCAGTGCTCAGCAAATATATGTGCCGGAGGCGAAGTCAAGTCGGTGGGGATGGGAGAGGTGTCACGACTCACGACATCCGAAAGACCGGAATTTTGCGAACCGATTTTTGCCCAAAAACCGGAAGAATCTGGATTCTGTGGAGGGGTTCAGTGACGGGGTAGCCGCCCCACCCCTCACTCACCTCCAAGCAAACGCATGGTGCCAAGCTTTCCAAAGTTTACCTTCTTACCCTGTAAGTTTCAGGGCAATCTATTTAATGTGTAACGTTTTAGACACATGAGACTCAATATGCCGCAGAAACCGCATTACAGA
>JASAND010030927.1:0-10805 GCA_030248195.1 Trissonchulus latispiculum
TATAAGGACCATCCATAAGCTCACTTACTGCAGCCCAAACAGGTGATAAAGCAGACAAACTAATTCCGAAGAATGGTAATAAAAACAAACCATTTCGTCCTGTGACTTTCAAAGACGACCCGGTTTTATTGCAGGAATAATGCTTTTATCGTGTCAAGAAGCATAATGCAACGAATCCGGTGTTAGAGCAGACTTGGTCGCGTGGCACAAACGCTTGCGCAAAAAAACCAAAAGAAACGATCTCAGAATGCTAGGAACACTGCAGGAAAGAGCAGGTCAAGAAAAGACACAACTACAAGCGAACGACAACGTCCCAAATTGAGACTCCTGCCATTTGTCTGCTACCAACCCCTCACACAGGTTCCAACTTTCCGGTGGAGGAAAGCCACCACATTTCCCAAATTATACTACCCTGAAGAAATACATTAACATAGGGTCGGATCAAAAAAAGTGTGGCTCAAGAAAATTCTGAGGGGGCTTGTAAAACCTTGAACTAAAATTTTACAAATATAAAATAAAATTTACAAGATCTATATCTGTTTGAAATCTGTTTGAAATGCGAAGTCTTAGTGGGCTCAGAGATAAATGAATGCAAAAAAGTTTAAAGGGTTAGATCGGTTTTCAGAAAATTCAGGAGGAAGTCCTTATACTGGGATACTTATACGTATATTATTTAGTAGCTAACAATTTATATCTTCTTGAGCATGTACGTATATAATTTGTTGTCGCAGTAATAAATAAAGGTATATACGCATAAAACATAAGACACTCGCGACAACGGCGCAAATTTTATGAAAAATTACCATTAGTGATGGGCAAATTGATACCCTGATATCCTGATATATATATATCCGGATAATATCCGATTTGAGAAAAATATCCGGATATCCGGATATCCCTGTACATTTCAGTCAAAACAATGAAAAAATAAAATTTTTGGCAAAAATTTCAAAAAATTTTAAAATATTTTTTAAAAAATTTCTGTGAAAATATTTTTAAACCAAAGTTGTGGCTTGGCTGTATGATAGACGCAGCGTGCCGAAAAATTACCAGATAAATTGAAATTTTAACGTCAAAATCGAAAAATTTTCTTCACTTAAGTTTGGAATAGGCGGATAACCCGATCCGGATATCCGTTAACGCAAAATAGGCGGATATCTTTAAATGAAAAATATCCGGTGCCCATCATTAATTACCATTTTTTACTTCAAATGTGATACAAGTTAATGCTATGCTGCAATGAATTACTGACTGTGAACAGCAGTCACTAAACACACACACTAAACACAAACTACACTAAACAAACCTCCGGCTCCGGTTGCCGGAGGCAGGGAGTGATAAATTCCAGCCGGATCCGGAATCGGAGCCAGAACCGATCCCTAATAGATACGGATCAAAATAAGTACAACAATTGCAAATAATTACGTACTTGTAAAGTATATCCTTGAGCTCATCAAACTGTTCTGCTTTATCCGCACAGTTAACAGCCTACAACAAGTTAGAGTGCAGTAGTATTGTCTCAAGCGTTGGCACAGACACGGCGAACTTCAACGGACTGGTGCCCGAAAATCAGTGAAAAGCTTATTTTATTCAATACAATCGAACTGCCCTTCTAAACACCATTCTCTTCCTCCACGAATCGCCTCCAGCCGCAAACAAAAACAAGTGCTGAACCTGCTGGTACCAAATTTTGCTTTTAAAACCTCACTCAGGCGAAATTTTCAACAATATCTTGGAGTCTAGTTCTCTAGTCAATTTTGACTGCAGAAATCCCAAAAAATATTTTTAATTTTCCCACCCATCGACCACTAATGTGCTTATTGCCATAATAAAACCAAATGCTAACCAGAATAGCCTAATGCTCATGTACGTAGCGGCGAATTAAAGATTATTATTAATCAAAATTAAGCAACACAAAGGAAATCGTTCTGAGTCGATTGGAGAGGAATGCAGAACTTTAGCTCAGCCCGGTTTCCGCAGCCACTGCCATACCTGGCTTATTACAGACGAAGCCTCAATCTGGGCAACCGAGGTCCACTCTGTCCTCGGTGCGAAGAGGATGATGCCCCCGACCGAATTCGGGACCTCCGCCCGAAAGCGCCAGGGAAATACGGGTTTTTAGGGTACATTTTCAAAAAATTTTCCGGCTTCACTGAATTTTTAGGTCATTATAAGCTATTTTAAGCTTAAAATCAGGTTAAAAATACCAGAATTAGCTCAGCAGCAAAAAACAGCTATATTTAACATTTTTCGAAAAATGGAATGTATGGAATGTAGGAATGTATGGACTGTAGGAATAGGACTGTATGGAATGCGAGACAACCTCTTGATGAGGTGAGGACCTCTTGATTGGGCTCTGACGAATGCCACGGTGGTGGCTTAACTCTGGGTCTCCAACGAGGTATATAATCCGCAAACTAAAAACCCGTCTGCTCCGATACCGCCCCGCCATTCCACGGATGCAGTCATCATTTGAGGTATATAACATTCTTGGCACTACACTGGTGATTCCGGGAATGAGCCCCGACACCCCAATTCCTGAGGCAGAAAGGAGATACCTCCAGGGTCCAGTGATAAAGCTATATATAACCAACCTACTTATCTATGAGTGGCAGTGATGGGCACTGGATATCCGGATAATACTTATCCGATTTGGGAAAATTATCCGGATATCCGTCTACATTCCAAACAAAATATTTAATTTAAATTAACAAGTCAATCAATATTATTTGTAGAATTTTAAAAATCTTTTCAAAAATCTTCTTTAAAACATTTGAAAAACCAAGGCGCACCAAAAACTCACAGAAAAAATTATAACTATGAAACCGAAAAATCGGAAAAATTTCCTGAACTTCAGTTGTGAATAGCCGGATAACCAGATATCCAGATATTCGTTAACGCAAAATAGGCTGATATCCAAAAATAAAAACTATCCGGTGCCCTTCACTTCTAGTTTCTAGAATAATCCCATAACCACCTACATACGTTTACTAAACAATTGAAGCTTACGATATCCACATCAACAGCAGTCGCACTCCCATCATTGGCGAATTTCTTTTGTACGTCGGCCAAAAAGCTATCTACAAGTAAATATCAAATCAGTATATATATAGCAAATTTAGTAAGAACTTAGCTCGCCATTTCTCCTTGGGTTAAAAGAAGCAGGGACTCTTCCAGTCACTTAGCTTATTTTCATTGCAACATTTTAGTAAACTGAAATTATATACATACATAACAATTATCATTCCCGGTATCAGCCAAAACTCGGAATTTTTGTCAATGACAATGGACTCAGTTTTTTAGAGATTCACTAGCTTTGTTTAAATAAACGGGAGCAAATCAGTCACTATACAATTTAGTAGCCAGTCACAATCATTTCACCAGTTCTCTGAGTACAATTCAATCCAGCTGAATTTCAACGAACAATAGTACGTATAATAATATAGCCTGGCAGGGGAAACCTCTCTCAGAAAAAGTAGCACGCCCTGCGCGCTATTCGGTGAGCTGTTGTATGGCCCCGAAAGACAGTCAGTCAATAACAGTAACAGTGTTTCCAGCAAGATCGCCGTCACCTAATGTAGGAAGCTTAGCATGGAAACCTGCCTTAAACATAGAGGATTATCAACAGCCAATACAGAACTGGACTTCTGAACACACATAGCGAGGCGGAAAAAACCCAATTCTCGATATTTGCATGAAACTTTTCCATTAGGCGACACATCAAAAATCTAACATAGTCAAGCGAGAAAAACCCACCTCCAGTGTGGGCTTACCGGTATGACCTATATAGGATTTTAATAGCCTATCTTGAAGAGCGTTTAAAATAACCCCA
Source organism: Trissonchulus latispiculum (assembly GCA_030248195.1). Taxonomy (NCBI): domain Eukaryota; kingdom Metazoa; phylum Nematoda; class Enoplea; order Enoplida; family Ironidae; genus Trissonchulus; species Trissonchulus latispiculum. Next base: position 3,833 of record JASAND010030927.1, read on the forward strand.
GAGGTTGTATTATTGCCGCTCCCGCTGCTTCCCTGCAAATTTTTTGAGACTTTGGAAATTTCGAAAATTTTGGTCCGTTCAAGTGCGGAAATTTGGCAAACTTTGCCTGGCCACCCTGAGCCACAGGAAAGACCTAGACCAAAGCGGTTTGTATGTATGTGTAGGGCATCTGTTTGGCTTCATAATGATATAATAATTGCAATTTTTGCTAAAAATACTTATTTTTGCCCTAAAATGGGTCTAGTTTGGCTCTAAATACAAGAAAAATGCGTTTTCTACACTGTAGGATGCTTAAACTGGCGAAAATAATCAATTTCTAAAAATTTCCAAAATTTGCCTATGTGTCTTCAACTGTTTAACTGTGTTTAAAACTGTTTTAACAGCATTATAACAGTCCTATTATAACAGTGTTTGTTGCATAAAACTCAACCTGGGTTTTTTTGGGCAAAATTGGGGGCATTTGCCCACTCGGTCAAAAGTTTGCCAACTCAAATTTAAGTTTGAACAGCAGTTTGCCCACTGATAAATTGGACCACAGAGGTAAAAGAAGTGAACATTTCTATCTGGCTTACTTCTACTGGGGGTGGGGGGGCCCCCATAAATTCCGACCTCCCCCCCCCCCATAACCCCAAAAATTGCCATTTTTTACCATTTTTAGCCAAAATATTCAAAACATTTTCCGGCTTCGCCGGATTTTTACCTAAATTTCCACTATTTTAGCTTAAAAAACACCCAAAATTAGTTATTTTTTTAGCGATTTTTAGCATTTTTTACGCAAAAAACCTAAACATTTTTCAAAAAATAAGCCCGCCCATTTTCGGTGAGCCCCCCCCCATCGATGGGGGGGGGCTTCGTCGAGCCCCCCCATATCGCCCCCCCCCATAAATTTTGGCCTAGAAGTAAGCCAGTCTATTACGGTTTTATTGCTAATTTTTAAAAATCTTCAATTTTTTCTGGGGGGCTGCCGCCCCCCCCCCAGACCCCCCGCTGGAGTTCCTGTGTCACTACTAAATTATAATTTGATTAAATTTACTTAACTTCACTTATTGTCTATTTCTAGATTTCTTATTGTCTATTTCTAAATATGTCTCCTCGAAATGTTGCAAAATTTGTACAATTGTAGTTTGTATTTATAAAAAAGTGCAAATGCAGAAAATCGAAACTATGACTACAAACATGTGCAAAAATATCAAAATTTGAAAAATTCGTTCAGCTTCTGGGCGGCTGCGCCCCCCAGGCCCCTGCTGTTGTTTTAATATATTTTAATATGTATAAGAACCCTGCATTGTATAAAAACTGAGATTGCTTAAGGCACAACTAAAGAAAACGACAGGTAATTCGATGGTATGGAATAAAACACGTTATTAATTAAAGCAAAGTTAAAATTAAGGTTAAAAATCGCTTAGCAAAATTTTGTAATTTTGCCCAACGATCTCTAAATTTGCCACTCAATCCTAAATTTGCCCACTAAAATGCCCACTGGCCGTTTTGAAAAAACCCTGAACTCAACACTGCTGATATTAAACTGTTAAAAACGTCTAACAAACTTTTGAGACTGATAAAATTCAAATTAAGCTGTTAATTTCAAGCAATTTTGACTAGAATGGCAATTTATGGAACGTTTAAGGCTACGTCTGATTAACGAATATGCAAGAACCAAAGGATATGAAATTTAAGTTATCAAAATTGTCGGAATACCAACATTAATTTTTAGGTTCATCACTTTAAATGGACTGATAGAATTGCTTTTGGTTGGTGTGTAGACTGTTATTTGGACTGATAAAACACTATTAAAATTAACGACTTTTAACAGCAGTTTTATGCAACGTTAAAACGTTTAACACTGTTAATATCAGTCTAACAGTTTAACGGTCTAACAGTATTAGACTGTTAGCTTTTATGCAACAGGGCCCTGCAATTTATTTCGAAAATGACTAAACCTATAGCTAATAGCTTAACAAAGAAAGTGCTCTAAATTAATTCCTGAGGGAGTCTAAAATTGAAAAATTCTGCAACTTCCGGGGGCTCCGCCTCCCAGACCCCCCGCGGGTGTTATTCGTTTGCGACATTTGGGTTCTGCACAGCCCTTCCACGCGTGCAATGCTAGCTCACTATTATTTGCTGATCTGACATAAGACAGAACTTGCTTAGAAAAAAATTGCTTTCATGTCTAAAATATCAAAATTCTGAATTTCTGGGGATTCAAAAGCAATTCAATTCAAAAAAATTTAAAGTTGAAAATTGTCAACCTTGGTATTAAAGAGTTAGTTCCTCTAGCATTTTTTTGGTGAAAACCTGAAAAAGTCAACTTTAACAAGAAACAAAAATGCTCCTCTGGAGCATGAAAAAGTAATATGGGTGATGGTGAGGTTGCAAAATCAAGAGAGGACTAGTCTTTAAAATGCTTATTATGGGGCTAGGTTCAAAAATAGAAGAGGACTAGGTTGTGGACGAATTAATATGGGCACAGCTTCGCCGAGCAACCCATATTCGTGGGTTTTCACGCTTCGTCATGGCGATTGAATGAAAAAGTTATATACATACGTATTACATATGTATATATACCAGTGTTCAGTTTTAGTTACGGTGCGTAAATAATATACAACTATGATAAACGAGTTTTAGTGGAAGCAAACATTTCTTTCGATAAACTCTTAATATTTACTGTGCATTTTAACCATTGATAAGAAAACTCTATATTTCAACAATAATTTCAGGACTCTCTCCGACGATCTTTATTTCTATTGAACCGTTAGCGTTACAATCATAGCCTTGGTTCTTTCTAGTTGCTTGCCGTAGTCCAGCACAACCAAATTACTATATAGTTTACGTATATATAAGCAACCAACTTGCAGCGATTGTTTAACTGCTGGAATTGTTATTATTGACTGACAATACATAATGGCATTGTATATGACAATCGCCATGGCGAAGCGTGAAAGCCCGCGAATAGGGTTGCTCGGCGAAGCTGTGCCCATATTAATTCGCCCACAACCTAGTCCTCTTCTTTTTTTGAACCTAGTCCCCATATTAAGCATTTTTAAGACTAGTCCTCTCTTGATTGTACAACCTCACCACCACCCATATTACTTTTTCATGCTCCGGAGGAGCATTTTTATTACTTGTCCTGCTGTCATTTTAAAGGATCCCTTTCCAGCAATGCGGCAATGGATACAAGGAGCTTGAACAGTGCCGTAGGTAAAGAAGAAAAGTGATTATATAAATATATAGTACCACTGAGTGAATTCTCACCTCCGCCCCAAGCTTTGGCCGCTGCAACCTCTGTTTGTGGGTGGTATAAGGAGAAAACTTTTTCGCCTCGCCAAAGACTTCGACAGTATGCCCATCGTGTTCAGTATGTTGATTTACTATATGGGTACCGCCAGAGGGCCGAAAACCGCGTTTTAGGGGGTTTGACAAGTGGTCACTAGGCCCCATAGACCGTAGTGACCACTGGTCATTTCCATCGGAAACGGCAATATGCCCATTGAAACGAGCGTAGTCGATTTACTTTATATGCTCCCAACCAAAACGCCGAAAACCTCTGTCTAAGGGGGTTTGACCAGTGGTAAGTAGGCCCCGAGACCATAGTGACCACTGGTCACTTCCCTCGACTTCGGCAATATGCCCATTGAAACGAGCGTAGTCGATTTACTATAAATGCCCCAAACCAAAACGCCGAAAAACGCAGTTTTAAGGGGTTTGAGCACTGGTCAATAGGCCCCATAGACCGTAGTGACCACTGGTCACTCCCCTCGATTTCAGCAATATGCCCATTGATACGAGCGTAGTCGATTTACTATATGTGCTCCAACCAAAACGCCGAAAAGCGCCGTTTTAAGGGGTTTGACCACTGGTCAATAGGCCCCATAGACCGTAGTGACTACTGGTCACTTCTCTCGATTTCGGCAATATGCGCATTGAAACGAGCGTAGTCGATTTACAATAAATGCCCCAACCAAAACGCCGAAAAGCGCTGTTTTATGGGGTTCGAAAACTTGGCAATAGGCGCCATAGACCGTAGTGACCACTGGTCACTTCCCTCGATTTCGACAATATGCCCAATGAAACGAGCGTAGTCGATTTACTATATATGCCCCGAACCAAAACGCCGAAAAATGCTGTTTATAGTGAGTTTTCCCTACTTTGACCCTGGGCGAGGAACCACGGGAGCCATGCTGACCAGTGGTCACTTTGGGCGGTATCGGCAGTATGCTCATCGTTTTCAGCGACCCCGATTTACTGTATATGCGTACCACCCCAAGGCCGAAAAACGCCATTTTTAGTGACTTTTAGGCGATTTCTAGTAAAAGTGGGACCTAGAAACTTTTCGTGAAAACAGGTGAAAAATGCAAAGTTTGGGCCCATCCCTGAAATCTACAGAGCGAAATTAAAAAATCCCCCTCGTTACATTCCGCGCATAGTCCGAAATATTCAAATAAAACAAACCAAACCGATCTAGCTGCTAACCTGTGAAAAAAAGTCGATCACAACCGAAGTGCCAAAATAGCGAAAGTCCGACTTTGGGGCCTTGGACAGAGCCAAAATTGGCAGTGTGCCAAAATAACCAAAAAAGGTTGCATGGCAGGACCCTGCCTACCAACATATCGCTGACATAAGAACTTCCGAAAACCGTTATTAACCGAGAAAAAAAACAAACGCACGGTAACTCCCGCCTAGTGCAAAATTTCGAAGTTCGGAATTTTAACCAAAAGTATGGTGGTACTTGTAGTACTACTCGAGTACTTTACGATGGTAACATTTTTACCCCTCCCGGACCTCTAATTAGCTGGCACCAGGCCAACACTTTCTCCAGGGGGCCGCGCAGACGCCTTTATACCCATATTATGTAGGGGCGCTATCGCGCCCCTACATAATACAACAAAGATAAAATATCAAAATTCTGAATTTCTGGGGATTCAAAAGCAATTCAATTCAGAAAAATTTAAAGTTGAAAATTATCAACCTTGGTATTAAAGAGTTAGTTCCTCTAGCATTTTTTGGTGAAAACCTGAAAAAGTCAACTTTAACAAGAAACAAAAATGCTCCTCTGGAGCATGAATAAAGTAATATGGGTGATGGTGAGGTTGCAAAATCAAGAGAGGACTAGTCTTTAAAATGCTTAATATGTGGCTAGGTTCAAAAATAGAAGAGGACTAGGTTGTGGGCGAATCAATATGGGCACAGCTTCGCCGAGCAACCCATATTCGCGGACTGAAAAAGTTATATACATAAGCATTGTATATAATACAAGAAAACAAAAATGCTCCTTCGTCGCATGTAAAATACATATGAGTCCCTAGAAGGCAGGTTGTACAATAGCAGAAGACAAGATCCACCCTGTAAAATACATATGAGTGGAGTGGGGTTGTAAAAGAATGAAGACAAGCTGCATCTGCGAACCATATGAGCCTGCCCTATAACGAGGCTCATATTGGCGTTGTAATGATATATAATGATTTGACGACAAATGACAATTTGACGATTATATATTATATACGATTATGGTCACCTGTATTTAAGCACCATGCAACTTAAGCAACTTGAAAACAGCTACGTAAAACAAAAACGGCTACTCGAAACAGACCTATTGCCTACATCCTTTTATATATTGTATTTTTATAAACATTATTCAAGCAAACGTACCAAGCAGAATTATAAACAACATATGACACATTCATGTCATAGGCACTGGTGTGACCCTTTCCTACCCTTGTAGCAAGTACGTACGTATATACATATGTTGTATATACATATTGATATTATATATGTGTACAGTGTAGATAAATACAAAGGTAAAAACTCTGGTATAGATTCATGTTATGTACGCCAATATGAGCCTCGTTATAGGGCAGGCTCATATGGTTCGCAGATGCAGCTTGTCTTCATTCTTTTACAACCCCACTCCACTCATATGTATTTTACAGGGGGATCTTGTCTTCTGCTATTGTACAACCTGCCTTCTAGGGACTCATATGTATTTTACATGCGACGAAGGAGCATTTTTGTTTTCTTGTCTTCAATTCTTTTACATGCTCCGCAATATATGTAGCTTTTGCCTTTAATATTCACTTTGAATTTGAGAGACTGAAAATTTCTATTTTCACCTAAAATCGGCTAAGTCTCTTCCCCCACCACCACAGCTTTCAACAGACACTTTAGGTAGGCGGTTCTATGAGAAATGTTGCTCAGCTCACTTGGGGCTGTCATTTGATACCATATTTAACCACTTTTGAAAAAGTTCATTTTTGACCCAAAATCGCTTAAGCCCCCACCCCTACCCCAGCACAGCACTCTACAGCCACTCTGAGCATGCACTTTTATGAGAAAAGTTGCTCAGCTCACTTAGGGCTGTCATTTGATACCAAATTTGACCACTTTCGAAAAATTTCATTTTTGATCCAAAATCGCCTAAGACCCCACCCCTACCCCACACAGCGAGCACTCTACACCCACTTTGAGCATGCACTTTTATGAGAAAAGTTGCTCAGCTCAATCGGGGCTTTCATTTGGTACCAAACTTGACCACTTTTGAAAAATTTTATTTTTGACCCAAAATCGCCTAAGTGCCAACCCCACCCCACTACACCACTCTACAGCCACTATGAGCATGCGCTTCTATGACGAAAGTTGCTCAGCTCACTCAGGGCTGTCATTTGATACCAAATTTGACCACTTTCGAAAAATTTCATTTTTGACCCAAAATCGCCTAAGACCCCACCCCTACCCCACCACAGCACTCTACAGCCACTTTGTGCATGCAATTCTATGACAAAAGTTGCTCAGCTCACTTAGGGCTTTCATTTGGTATATACCAAATTTGACCACTTTTGAAAAATTTCAATTTTGACCGAAAATCGCCTAAGTCCCCACCCCCCCCCGCACAGCACTCTACAGCCACGTTGAGCATGCACTTTTATGAGAAAAGTTGCTCAGCTCAATCGGGGCTTTCATTTGGTACCAAATTTGACCA
>JASAND010030928.1:0-20748 GCA_030248195.1 Trissonchulus latispiculum
TTACACATTGACAATAATGCGTCCCGGTCAGCTTCCGTAAATTAGTTGCAATAAAACCGATTACTAATTGAAAAGGCATTCAAACTCTATTGAACGAAGCTATTTCTGGCTTATGGCATATTTACTGCTGTTGCACTAGTAGCTACTCCAAAATAGTTAAATATATCTTCACTATGTTTTAAAAACTACATTCTAGATTTCAGATTTAGATGTTTGCTAAGACAAATAACCATACTAGATTTAAATATCACATAATTTTTTGGATTCATCGCAAAGCTACAGTTCTTACTCTCAAGAGGGGCTGTAAGCTTGACATGCAAGATCTTAGTTACCTATAGAAAATTGGAGTCGAAAAGTGGACTTCAATTCGCGTTCCTTTGTTACTAAAATCACTGCATAGTGCTTTTCGAGTTTTCTGTCAGCACTTGGTCCTACTACAGCATGCAAGATTAATATTATTCTTGGGAACTTTTCATCAAATAAAAAAAGTACAGCAATATCGTCTTTACCGTGGCAGACATTTCAAAGGTGAACGAAATAAACTAAACGCAGTTGCATTAGGTCTCTTATAAAAACCAAGATACATAGTCTTTCCAAGTGCTCCAAAAGCAGCCCTAAAACAGGTAAACAACCTAAATGTAATCTTTTTAGTCTAAAAATATAAAATAACTGAAACACACTAGCGTTAACTGTTGTATGTAATAGTCATACAAGTGTAAGTTGTTATACTGCCAGCAGTGCTTGCAAATATTTGTTAATCTGCACTGAGAGAAAGCTGTAGCCAAAGTCGATAGACGGATGTAGAAAACTAAGCTAGTTGTAGCCAAAGTCAAGGATCACAAACTACAGATACTTCACAAAACTGGTCTAAACATTTTACAAATAAATTAATAGACAGATCAGTTACGATGTTCCGCGATATTCAGGGCATACTCTGGATGCTCTGGATTGGGTATGTATCTGTGTACACTTCTATCATTTGCAATGTACAATTAAATTGCTCTGACAGCTTATTGCTCCATTGCTGCACTGTATTGCTCTGGCAGTCTCTTACTATTATGGAGAAGCCACGCGATAATAGTATAAATGTAAAACTGATGGTACGTTTGACACACTACTAATTATTTCATATGCTCTTCTCTTACGCTATATCATGGAATTCAGCCAACTGCTTGGCGTCCGCGAATACTGGAAGACGAGCATCTGGATGCAATCTCTCGCACAGTTGACTTGACTGTGATGCTGTCAGTACCAAATCTGAGCCAATCTGTATAGCTGCAGAGACTTTGTCACTTTCTCTAGCTTTAAAATAGCAGGCCCTGTCGCCAGAAATCCATTCATCGGGGCATTTACCTGAGACAAGATAGATAAGAAAAACACTATGGCTTTTATGGCACATAGACTGGTCTTTCCTGAGCACAGATTTCAAAGGCATTTAGCTTCCCACAATACCCAAGACGGCGTCCATCTGGTTAAACCGAATAACTACAGATAATGGCACTGCTGAACTCCTTGGTAGCACAACCCCAGTGAATTGAGTTTCCAAGTCTGGTACTCTCAGTCTTTTATAGAAGTAGTTTGTGTCAACCTGTTGGATCTTTGACTGGTTGCAAATATTTCTGTGTTCGTTGAATGGGTGTGATGTCGTCGGCTTTAGCAACATGCACAGTGCGCAGATTATACTAAAATTACACAAATGGCAATATGTCAATTACAATTCAATCTTCGCAAAACACTTCAAATGTTATGATATTTCTGTGAGTTCCGTATGCTAATGTCTACAACCTACCATGGGCAATGCTACTTGGGGTTTGCAATCGTTTCTTTGATACTTGCAAGTAGTGGGTTTACTCAGATAATATACTGGTTTTTTCAAGCAACAGTTGAAAGCAATCCGTTTATACATACCCAATATTTTGCAATGTCACTCCAGAATAAGCTCATCTTAAAAAAGGGATTATAGTCACACACTGTTACAGCTGGGAAGTTTTGATGGTCGACAAACTTCACTTCGACATATTTTTCTTTGTTATTATATCTTAGGGTCATCTTGACAACGATACATGCGCCAGTTGTAAAGAAAGCAAGCAGCAGAATCATGATGACAAACTGATATCGTTTCTTCACTTGCAAAACCAATTTTGTACCATGTACCTAAATTATAATTCCGCCTTCTGTCTGATCAGTGACAAAGATATTTAAAGATTTTTAAGGAATTCGTAACTTCTTAAGTGAAATTGAGTGTGCGAAAGCTGTTAGTTGTTTGTTTATACCGCTAGCTACTGTAAGACGTCAACTAAAGTCTGACCAAAAATTCTTGGAACCGAAATGTGAACGGCTGTCCTGAGTTATCATTTGAAGGTAGCCTATATAATGAATATATTTTTGGAGTCCTCAGGAACCCGAGATTTCGAAAATTCGAAAAAATCCGAAATTCCGGATTTCATTCACGGAAAATTTTAAATTTTCATTTTTTCGCCCAATTTTTATCGCAATCAAAATTTGGTTCTGACAGTCAAATAGAACTGGTCCCGCTACACATTTTTGCCCTTAGAAGCTTTTCACGAAAATGCACCCAATTTCCGGAATTCCGGGTTTTCAAAAATTACCGGGTTTTAAAAATTTCCTCCAATACCCACAAGATGGGCATCATTCGAAAGCTCTTCTCGGGTTGAACAACTTTTGTAATAGAACGAACTCGTGAAAATGCAGTCAATTCCCGCAATTCGCGAAAACCGGATTTTCCGGATTTTGAAAATTTTCTCCAATACCCACAATATGGATATCATTCGAAAGCTCTTGATGAGCTGAACAAATTTTGTAATAAAACCAATGTCTGAAAATGCACCTAAGTCCCGAAATTCACGAATGCCGGATTTCATTCCAGCTTGGAATTTTTTCGTGAATTCCGAGAACTGGGCTCATTTCTGCAAGTTGGTTCTATTACGAGATTTGTTCAGCTCATCAAGAGCTCTCGAATGACACCCATATTGTCGGTATTGGAGAAATTTTTGAAAATTCGGAAAATCCGGTTTTCGCGAATTCCGGGAATTGAGTGCATTTTCACGAGTTTGTTCTATTACAAAAGTTGTTCAACCCGAGAAAAGCTTTCGAATGATGCCCATCTTGTGGGTATTGGAGGAAATTTTTAAAATCCGGTAATTTTTGAAAATCCAGAATTCCGGAAATTGGGTGCATTTTCGTGAAAAGCTTCTAAGAGCAAAAATGTGTAGCCGGACCAGCTCTATTCGACTGTTAGAACCAAATTTTGATTGCGATAAAAATTGAGCAAAAAACTAAAAATTTTAAATTTTCCGTGAATGAAATCCGGAATTTCGGATTTTTTGGCTTTTCGAAATCTCGGGTTCCTGAGGATTCGAAATATATATACATTATATAGGCTACCTTCAAATGATAACTCCGGACAGCCGCTCACATTTCGGTTCCAAGAAGTTTTGGTCAGACTTTAGTTACATTATCTATCTTATGTTTGCCACTATGAATCTCAAGTACGCTGTTGGTGTATTGCGGGTAAAAGAATTAATTATTCGTATTCGTGAGATTCGGCTTGAATCAAAGATCCATAGTTTGTAGACAGTAGAAAGTGATAGGGCTACAGAACCTTCACGGAATTTAGCAACGATAGCTTGTTTAGCTTGTGCAATTTTAAGCCTCCAACTACACTAAAGCAACAAATGACATGTAGATCAAAAGTAGAGTTAAGGCCAGTTTACACCACCACTTTCGACGAACCAAACCTTGGCCAAACTCAAGTTTGTTGAAAAAAGTTTGGCAAACTTTGTGTTTACACCACCACACTCCGTTTGACCGAACTTCCTCCACACATTCCCCAAGCATTAGCAGGGAGCCAGCCCGTTGTATAACGCATTATTAATTCATTGTCACTTCAGTTTGGATACGAACTCCTTCTAGCTTGATGCAACTATAGCCTCGGTAGCTCAGTTGGCAGAGCGTCGGAGCGTTCATCCGAAAGTCGTGGGTTCGAATCCCACCCGAGGCCCGAATTTTTCGGGTCTCAGGTGCTGAAGTGGCAATTTCATTTCTTACATACACCTGTAACTTCGTCGTTCAAGGATTTGCAAAATGTTTGAAGCAAATCATTTCGGAGAGTGCTTCTAAAATAGGCATCGTCCTTATGATTCCATAAGCATGAATTTTCGGAGTAAAAACTGATCAACTCGCATTCTTTTTCAGTGTCCCAAGTAGCCACAGACAAAATTTCACTAGCGTTTTAAATAGTACGAAACAAAAAACTGATAAACGACTGAAACAAATGCACTGAAAAGATTTCTATTCAAGTGTTTAAGTTCAGACATAGGCATGTGGGCTTTTCCGGCATCTGATTGGTCAGTTTCACCACACGTTGGATGAAGATTGCTTTTGGACCAAACTCAGTTTGGCAGTTGGTTGCTAGTTTGGTGGAAGTATACACCATCAAACTTTCACCAAACTTTCACCAAACTTGAGTTTGGCCAAGGTTTGGTTTGGCGAAAGTATGGTGGTATAAACTCGCCTTTACTCAAACGTTCTTTAACCCAGTGAATGCACACATAGCTAAATCTTAATGCATACAACCCTTCGTCTACAAATTATTTTGCGTGTCCACCAAGACTGATTCCTGAATTTATTAAAACTGTAATCACAACTTTCGCATTTTGGATTACTATGGAAATATACAAGATATAAGAATACATTTTGGATTACAAGGAATATGCATGGATTGTTTTAGGATTATTTGGAAAGCTAGCCTAAAAAAGCTTAATGGGTAAAATTTTTCATGATATCGACGCCAATTGTTGCGGCTAAAACAAATTCTTTATAGAGCGAATCCGGTAGGATGAAAATTGTCGATTTGAATTGGATAAATTTTGTGATCCGAAGTAAGGTTCCTACGAGGTTATGATTTTAATAAAATCTGAAAATTCATTTTTACATACCGTTAATAAACGTGAACTCATTCTTTGTAGTTGCTGGTATTATTGGCAAATCTAAAATTCCGTAAGTATGAGCTTTGATCTCAAACAATAGCTAAGTAATATCAGAAGTATATAGACAACATGTGCTAATTATGGTCGGTATATAGTGCATTTGGCAACACAAAGGTGGTGGGTTGTGCGTTGGCACTCTTTAGCTAGTTCAGTAATCAGTACTACCAAGAGTACATAATATATAAGAGTGTGACAGCAGGCAAGCTCTCTGTTATCAGCTGCAGGTACATGCTCTGCACGCTAACGGCTGACCCCCCCCCCACAAATGTGTATGTGCTCTTCAAAGAAATTTGGCCGCTACGCTTGCATGCTGAAGCTCGAAAACACAACTACTCAGTTGGTTCAATGTGCGTCTGTTGCGAGCTTTAACACGCAAAGATACCGTGCGAATTTCTTTGAAGAGCACATACACGTTTGTGGGGGGGTCAGCCGTTAGCGAACATAGCATGTACCTACAGCTGATAACAGAGAGCTTGCCTGCTGTCACACTCTTATGTATTATGTACTCTTGGTACTACCATTTCTTAATTTATCCCGTTACATCTGCTCAAAACATCAACGGCTTAACATCCAGGTACAAAATGCTAGTTTTATTGACACTATTGCAGTATCCTTTACGTCAGAAATTTCCTTTGCACAGATCTCTGAAACAATATTGCAAAAAGCCATTTAGTTACTAACTTAAACAAAGCATATACGCATAAAACCCTCAATAAAACTCGAGAGCGCTACGTTTAGGTATAATAATGATTTTAGCTTCATCACGAACGAACTATTGATACGCGCAACAAGATCTCAGTGACAAAACCCAGACCAGGATACCATACAAGCTTTAAATGCAGTTCACCGTTAATTGAAAAATTAATTAAAAAGAGTACGCACCTCTGCCGCTTGAGCAAGCTTACACGCTTACATCCACGCGCAAAGAGCACAAAAGAAAGTCTGAGATTGAAAGCTATTGTTCCGAAGCATTTGCTGTATCAACGATATTACATTTAAAGCAATAAACTCGTAACAGTATAAAATGCAAACTGTAATCTAACAACAATTGTTTACAACTCCGTAGACATAACACAACAAACTTGTAACATAACAGCAATAGCTTGTAATGACAGAGTATAACAATCTCAAAAATAATTTCATAGTATTATAAATTCAGTTTGTTACACTTCACATTTTCTTTAACTGACTCTGGCCATTGGTTTCTTGTGCTCTAAATATCCGGCTTGTAAAAATTCAATTGAAATGAGATCAAATTCGTTCGGCAGGCGTCTCTCTATGGGACAGCGTCTTTGAAATACTGGTGAAAATTGAAGAGGATGAATTAAATGTTTCAGACGTCGAGGGGAACACAATGGAAAGGTTTATGAGGATTCAGCTAGTTAAGAAGCAATGTCATTTGAATGTCCAACAGAAGTGGGAAGGAAACGGTTTCGTGACTATTCGAGTTTGGCGGACTATTGCTATAGCATGAACTAGGAATGCTGTCGCGTCCTTTCGATTCCATATGATGAACAATGGTTGGCTCTAAATTTTATCAATAAACTTCGCACACTCGCATGGCAGGAACCGACACAGCGGAACCTTTGGTGCTCGTTTTAATTAGACTATATTTAGCATACATAAAGGTACAAGTCACCGATTTTGCAGACTTGTGAATGATGCGATGCAAACTGTATCACAATATTCTGACTTAATTCAAAGCTTTTGCTAGCCTGGTTTTAACCTTCCAAAAGGGTCCACATTGGCCAGTTTTATCGTTTAAAGCTTCACAACATTCTCAGACGGTATCTCTCAGCAATAAGCCAAGAAAATCGTTTGCTCAGGGTGGTGAGATTCCAAGTTTGTAACGATCGGAGTATAAACTTATGTTTTTCGGGATATGGACTAGCCAGAACTGAGGTTGAGGCTTATTAGGCATAGACCAAATAACGGTTTGAAATGAAATAATTTGACTTCTAGGCCAAAGGGATACTCAGATAAAATCCCATTAAATCTGAAATTCAAAGAGGCATGAAAAGCAGAGGCAGAAAGAGAAAAGAAGAAGAAAAAGCGGAGGGGAAATGCGTAAGAAGAAGGCAGAAGAAGAATTCAGGAAAGAGGAACCACAGCAGGGCGGAGCAAGAAAGAAGAAATACAATAAGAATCCAGAAGAAGTAGGCAGGAAAGATAAACCAAAAAGTAAACTACGAAGTAACACAAAGAAAATAGAAATGAACAAAACCGCTGGCTGTCAACCATAACAACTCTTTAATTTTTAAAAATAATATGCTAGACAGATCTGGTTATACAACCGCATGTGGATTGACACGGGAGAGGTCTCTCACTATGGCTCGAATTTTTTATAATATTTCTGCATTTTATGTTCTGTTGAGAGTCTTAAAAGAACCCGCTTGGGTATGACCAGACCGTTATGTCGAGCTAACTAAAAAATAATGCAGATTAGACGGAATAAAATTAGTCTTAAATAAAACAGCTATAAAAGAAATCTGAAGTTCCGATTTTGGCTTATTTTCAAAATGAGTTGAAATGGCCGACTTAGCCATTATTGGAATGTTGCTACTTGATAGCTTCTGCACTTGCCGGCCGCAAACATGTAATTTGGAATCCGACGGATTCAACAAAGCATTTACGAGCAATACAATGTGTCAAACTTGACTGTTGCCAGCTGGCAACAATCAAATTATTTGTAATATATAGGTCAGGTATGACAGTGTCGTAGTCACATAGTGTAATTGGGCACTTCATGAAGTGTCAGACACATAGTGTAATAATTTGTTGAATGCCTTTATTACAGTATCTGCCAGGTCATTTCTGACTTTTCGTGAAGTGCTAATGTCTCAATTGACACATAGTGAAATCCAACAGCGCACGTAGTTTGAACATGTTTTCTGTTATTTGTGACGTAATGTTAAATATAACAGAAACAGATTGTTAGTTTGAGAAGACATTTTACATTTACGTGAACGTGCTACAGATACACGGTAATTGGCACCAGTACTAAAATAAACAAATTACAACGAATTATTGTGACAAATTAAACGAATTAGTAAGAAACCAAAAAGGTGACAAAGTCCATAGAAATTAAATGAAGAATTTTGTAAATTAAAGAACAACAAATAAAATGAATAATTTTAGAAAGAAAATTGCGTAAAATAATGCTGCTCAAATTCCACTCAAAGCATAATTCCTATGTATTGCTTTATTAATTGATTATGAATAATGTAGTTTATTTACAGTTCAAAAATCAAATCTTTATTTTAAAGCGTTGACAATATACCCAGCAAACTTAACACAATGTAAACAGGACAGGATAATCTAATTTCTTAAGCGTACATTCTATTTGTACTTTGACTGTTATATTGAATGGGTCTATTTACGTCACAAGTAATGGGGAATATTTTCAAATTAAGTATACTGTGGGATTTCATTATGTGTCAGTTGAGGCATTGGCACTTCATGAAAACTCAGAAATGACCTGACAGATAGTGTAATAAAGGTGTTCAACAAACTATTACACTATGTGTCTGACACTTCATGAAAAGTCAGAAATTATCTCACACTTCATGAAGTGCCCAATTACACTATGTGACTACGACAACAGTATCAAAGTCCCCCTATAATTGTATCAGTTTTATCCGAGTTTTTCAAGGAATTGGCCGTGTCGGGGGGAAACCACTTGGATGGAGCTGACGGGTGGTCATGATGCGGTTAGTGCATCGTGATCACTTCTGCTCCGGCAGTAGCCTTGCCTTCGCCTCGGGTAATTGCTTATGCAATTATTCAACGCCAGACCGTGGACACAAGCAAAATTTTGGTCTGGCGTTACCCCTCCTCGCGAACGCAACGGGGGTGTGGCAGTACAGGAAAAAAGCCATTATTGTTTTGCATTTTGTACATGTGTCTTTACCCACTAGCTGAGTTTGGTTGTAAAATGGGTAGGGTGATAGTCCAGAGTAACCATTGTTGCAGTCGCCCATCTCGTAGCGCTAGTGTCTGATTTCTTGTTTGTTTTGTTTTTGTATAGTCTAGTTGCGTTGGCCAAAAGTGTGAGTCGATCGGAGGTAGTCGATTAGTTTATTGTTTGTGGGCCCTAAAAGCAGTTGTGCCGGTGGCACTAAAAGTCTACCCGGACACGCGACGCTGTGTCGACGTTTTCAGCTTACTTTTTGATTTTCTAATATTAGTTAGCTTTTAACTTTTCGTGGTTGCAACCCAAAAATCTTAGTTTTCTCACCTTACTAATGTACTAATTTTGGTTTCATTAAATACGTAGCTACCTGATTTCCTTTTCCCATGATGACATGTTTAGAGCTCATATTTCAAACAGAATTAAAAATCAAATCAAATCAATAGTCTAAAACAAGCAAGATTTTGTGGAAAAGGTTCAGTTTCCGCTGGACGGCCATTTAAGGTGATGATTCCCTTTGGTCGCATAAAGTTTGCATCATTATTATTCATTCATTACTTGGAGTTAAGAAGCCATTTTTATATCAAAATGCAGCTTGACATTTTCTCTTGTTAATGCTTACCATGAAACTAATGCTGCTTTCCAAAAATATTTTTAACACATTTTAGAAGAAGTATAATTTTCCAGATTTTTTTGCAGACTCAAGTAAATTTTTTCGCGAAACATCGGTTATATCATTCGATACCTCCATCAAATAGCTGGGGACGATTTTTTATTTATTGTGAAATCGCTCTTCGTTATGGAGAAATAAGCTGAAATGTGTGCGTAACCTGTATTTTGCCTACTTTTTCCAAATTTGTCAAGCGATTACTTTAGCTAGAAAGCAGTAGTGTTTGAGGCCGGCCGGGGTTTCACCGGCCGGCCGCCGGCCGGACGATCGCCGGCCGGCCCGGCCGCACCGATCGGCCGGCCGGCCGGTGAGCCCGTAAGCCGGCCGGCGGCAGGCCGGCCGGCAGGCTACCGGCCTAGAGCAGTTTGCAGTGCAGTTATTATAACTGCTAAGATATTTATTTTCGGATATTATCTTAGAAAAATAGCACAGCATAACATAAAAAATTAGCAAAACTAGATTTGGAGTCCATTTTAAGCTTAGTTGCTCTACTTTGTAAATTTCTGATTGGTGATTTGTATCCGGCTCGGCCGGTCGGCCGTTAGCCGGCCGGCCTCACCGGCCGCCGGCCGGCCGGCCGGCCGGTAAACGGCGGCCGGCCGGCGCGCACAAGTAGTCGGGCGGCGGCCGGCCGCCGGCCGGCAGGGGCCGGCCGGCCTCAAACACTAGAAAGCAGTAATCGGGGCAACTAAAAAAGCGTCCCTGGATATAGTTGTGGAGAACTCATTTGTTAAGTAGCAGCCCTCCAGCTTGCACGGTGAATGCTCCACAATCTTTGGAAAAAACTGGTCGTGTTTTTGCAAAAACTACATTTTTTATGATAGCAGTCTACGGGATAGCAGTTGGAAGACGGTCATAATTGGCCCCTATGAGACCTTCAGATCGACGCCCTTAGTTTGATTTTACAGCTTGCGTAGTTCAAGAAATGATGGATTATTTTATTTCTGCAAAAATGACATGTTTTCGACGCCAAAACAAGAAAGTCGGCTCTATCGCACGCTAGAGAAAAGCTAGAAATTTGTTTTAAAACGCAAACACATGAAGTTCAACGACATCTTTCAAATGAATGTAGTCACAACTGTATAGCTGCTACCAAACTTTCAGAAATTGGGAAAAACCGCCCTGATCGGAAATCTCGAGTTTTTGAACCGGGATTGCGCGGAGGGTGTTAGAACGCTAAATGAACGTATTTCGGGAAGTTTCGCCAAATTTCATCCTGATTTGTGCCGCCAACCAACAATTTGTGCCCAAAAGGAATCACCACCTTAAGTAATTGTAAACCTTCTGCGCAGTAAAGTATTTTATAAGAGAGCTCTTAATTGCTTACTACAGAAAATGTAACGTGCAAAACATTGTTTAAAGATTTTCTATAAAGCTTGAGGAATTCACCTTTATATCGAAAACAAGCAATAGTCTTGTGCAAAACTGGCTGTGTTTAGTGCGAAAGTTTTGGGGTGACAGACAAATGGTTACGGGATCGTAACAATGGACCTGCTGCGAGCCAATCTCCTTGAACAATTGCAAGCTATTTGGCTGCTAGTTCAGTATGTAGTTATTACCAGTCATTCGAAACATTAGACAGTAAATAATGGGTAAGAATAGGAGCAAAGTGAGCAAATATCCTTACTGACCCAATGCGTTATGCCTACTTTGCTAATAGATGTTAAAAAGCAAACCCATCGTCAAATAGGATTTTCAAAAAATGATTTTTGAAATTTGTCAAAAGTTTTATTGTTCAGGCTTACAGTGATCTAGGTCAGGCTCAGGTGGTATTATTACTATTCATGATTCTATCGTAAATTTCTAACAAATGATTAAATATTATACGCCAGGTGGTATTATTACTATTCATGATTCTATTGTAAATTTCTAACAAATGATTAAATATTATACGCCATCTCATTTGCATAATTTGCATGTGGAAAAAGTAGTGTTTGATTTTGAATTTTGTCAAGGGGGCAAGCGAAAGATTTTGTACAAAGCACAAGAAATATTTATTTATGCCTTCCTGCAGAAAAACCAAACTTCCTAAAGAAGCTAATTTTTAAATCTAATTTAGCAGGTATTATTCCAACAACTTCATTTCTTCTGGAATTTTATTCATTAACACATTTCAACCATGCACCTGAAGTAAAAAAGGGCGCAGCTAAATTTACATGCTAAACATAGGCATTACTCCTGGTAGGAGGCAATTTTCAGTTCAGAAGCGGGACCGCCCGTTACACAATATGTTTCGCCTTCGGCGAAATAAATATTACGCGTGGATCAGTAGCCTGTACGTTAACCTGTAAATTAGCCTTTGCATCAATTATATTCCAAGAGAAACCTGCATGAAATTACGTTAAAACCTAATTTGCATAAAATCTGTGATGACTGAGCTAGTACTGACGAACGCAAACATGGTATTTTATATAACAGCTTATAAATAACACTGTCTGTGTGTAAATGTTATTTCAAAACCGATTATAGTAGACCTACTGCGCCGAGGCGCAGAAGGAATAAAGTTTAAACTATTCAGCATTTGTGTGCATATTAGCACATATTCCTGTAAGCTTTGTCATATTTGAGAAATCTTTGCTGAGCTGAGATATTAATGACAAAAGTTTAACTGTAACGATGAGTCATCAATTAGAACAGAGAATAGATATTTCCAATTTTGGAATTTAAAGTAATCCCATACATACATATATGCGTAATATGTATATAAATCGGAAACAGAAGTTCTTTGGAATGAAAGACAAGACTTCACACACAAATCATACTAGCCCTATCTTAAACCATTGTTTACACGTATTTACGGTGAAGAGTATATTTATCAAGCAAAATACGTGTGAGGGCTCGGGCCGAACAAACATAAGAGACCTGCTGCGCTGAGACGCAGCAGGAATAAGTAAAATAAAATATAAATATGTTCCAACATATACTACAGAAAAGATGTGATGAAATAACATAAAACGAAAACAAATAAAACAATCTGGGTTTAGCACGTGCTTGCGACCTCTAGCAGACTTGATTCTCATACCCGCGGCTCATCAGTGGAGGAATATGGAATTAAGGTTTTAGCACTTTTATTCCCCAATTAAAAAAATCTTAGAACGATAGTTTCGTCGTCTGTCGCCTCAAGTAGTGATAGTTAAACAAATACATACAGGAGCATAAACTTTGTGACATCAATATCCGTAGGAGATATAATTGTGGACACGCCGCGCCGGGGCGGGCGGCAACAAGAGGGGGTATTTTGTAGAATATTGGAAATATTGGTGTGCGAAGCCTAAGTATACGGTAGTTGACTCTGAACCACATTTCATGAACAGTCAAGATAAAACTGCGATTGCCTACTTTGGTGAAATAGGTCGGTGGTTGATGAATTAAGTCTTTGTGATTTGAGTTTTGAGTCAATTTTGTTTGATGATTGGAATGAAGACCTGCATTTGAATAGGATCTATTATCCAACCAAACGAGCCCTAGTTGTATCAGGTAGACAAGCAACGCTAAACGATCTGTATTTTATTAGGAAATCACACATAGAGTTGTGCCGCGGCCTTGTATCGGGCCTCGGGCCCCGGGCTGGGCCCGGGCCGGGACGGTCACGGTCACGGCCCCGGACCTATTTTTATGAGAGAGGCCCGGCCCGATTCTTGACCACCGGGCCTCCCATCATCACCGTGGTGTTGGGCCTTCTAAAACGGATTTTTATTTTGTCTCTATGTTTGGCAGTGTTGAATTTACTATGGCCTTTGGCCTTTGCGTATGTGACGTCTTCTGAGGATGGTTTGTGACATAGACAACAAGAAATGAAACATTTCATAAACTAATTTTGCCTAAGGACCTGATTTGGTTCTGGCAATTGTTAAAAATATTAACAGATTCTGCAATGAACTGCAGAGAATGGTAGATTTAATAGTTGAACAGGTATAGTCGACCGATTGGGTCTCATTAATTAATATTAATGTGATTGGCTAGTTAACATGTGAGATAGATAGGCTCTCGCAGCGCTACCCAAACGCTCACAAGAATAAGTATGTTATATTGCGAAGGCCTGTCTTAAAGTGGTGGTTTTTCAACTAATAAGACAGTACATTATTAAGTGACGTAAACTTCTACCGAAATGGCATGTCTAGGCATGAATCTGAGGACCCGGGCTATGTAACGGGTCGGGCCCCAGCGCCGAGAATCTAACCCGGGCCATGTAACGGGCCCGAGCTTCCGGACCTTGTATCGGGCTTCGGGCCTCCGGGCCGTGTCCGGGCCGGCCCAGGACACGGTCACGGTCACGGTCGATGAAGTAGGGCCAGAGTAAATCTCTTAACGGCACAACCCTAATAACACACCTGTGACGAGAACTTGCAATAGTCGTTCTGTCATTTCGTGAATCTAGCACCAGGGTTTTATAGCCGACATCGGGATCGGGCATATAAAAGCGACTGCTGCGCACGGCTGGAGGACAGATAATATCTCAGTGCCCGACATTTTGTGACCACACCCATGCTCTATATCTATCCCAAACGGTAGGTCAATTGGACAAAGTCGGGGCAAACAATTCCTAGTAGCCCCTTCTCTAACTCGCCGAATTGAAATGCAATACGTCTATTCCGAGGAACTGGCTCTTCAATGCGGATTATTTTTAGTCTGATCTGTTTAGTCTGTATACTAATATGGCCTAAGTATATAAATGTTGCTTAAAATCAGTTTTGTTTTCACTTTCACCTTATATTTGCAAGAGTTGGCAGCTTTCTTTATCTCAAACAGACTGCAATAATGCGAAAGCAATCTTCTGATTAATTTTATTTACTGTTATTCATGAACGCACACAATGGAAAAATGGTTCCTTTTAGGTCTAACTCTTACGGCACAACAGCTTAATATCACAAGATAACACAATCGTATCCCAAGATGTAGTCATCCAAACAACGTTCTTGTTACAGCTGTGGTTATTAACAGTTTTTCACTGACTCATAGTCACAAGATTTTAAAATTAGGTATGACCATTAAAACTGAATATAATAGATTTGTCAGCAAAAAGAGCAAAAATGCTTTTTGCGAAAAACAAGTTTATCAAAAACCGGGTAGATAGATTGAATCACTCATCTTTGATTTCGCAATATTTGCTTAACGATAGCACCGGTTCATTGACGTCACATCTAGGCGTAAATGTTGTGCATAAAAGCCGCCAAGTTTGGTCGGTTTTTCACATTATCTGTTTTGGTTCCTTGTTTGTGATAAAGCTTTAAAGCTAAAAATGATGGTATTAAAGTGTTTCTTTTGTAAGTTTGTTAATATTTGATTTGTAAGAGATAGCTCGAATTTTGGTCTTAGTAAATACGCGACAGCGGGTAATGCTAAACTTTATCTCAAGTCTTAATATTAATTTTGAAAAATTATTTAGCTAAAGTGGTAATGTATAAGGTTGCGTTAATTAAAAATTTAGCTTATAATATCAATAACTGCATTGCTGTGTTTCAGTTGCTTTAATCCTTGCTTTCTGCGGCGCCCAGGAGGAGGAAACGGCGCCGAAATGTGATAAAGCTAAATTGATTCGATGTGGTGAAGGGTTCGGAGAATATCTTGGAAAGCACCTCCCAGGACTATATCCAGCGCCCAACGCGGCCGAATTCGGTATCGTCCTGCTGAAAGCCATTGGCAATGTCGGTGGAAAGGGATTCAAATATTGGTGCCAGTAAGTTTTCTGTGTTTTTGGGTTTGCAAACCCAGCTTACATTTTGAACTTGGAGAGTTAATTTTGACTATGAACAGTGTTCAGCCAAAATGTATGACGTTTCATTAAGATTTCAACATGTGCCGTTCTAAGGAAATTTTGCAGAACAGTTGGAGCAAACATTTGAACAATTCGCAAATTCATGAAGTATCTAGGAGTCTTCTTTTCAGCAAACACAAGGTTTTGCATACACGTTATATATTTGAAATAAAATTGTTAAGGATCTAATATTCATGAATTTCCGGAAGAAGTACCCTTGAGTCTTTGCTATCTCTGCTATTTCTCTACAGTACGTGTACTAAATTCTGTGCAGATTGTAGTAACTAGATCTGATCCTGTATGTGTTGGGGATCAGATCATTCTACGATAGAACATATTGGCTATATAAACCGTTGTACGATTAGTTAATGCCATCTTTCTTGATAGTAAACGCAACATTTTGGCGACGAGTTGGGATCTGTACTGGGATTATCTCGTATCCCATGGCCTACCCGTGCAGCTTCGGAACACCACCTCCGTCCTTTTTGCCCTGTCTCGGAAGCCCGGCGATACCCTGGAAATCACGGAAGCGATCTGTCTTGAACTGTATGGTCGCCGGTGGTGCCCAAAGTCAGCAAGATTTGTCTATTCATGCCGCCAAGCAGAAGAAAGAGAGAGAAAAGAACGACGCTGCGTTCCAGGGAGCTGTGATCTCCTGTAGAGCACAGCGAGATAGAAAGCAGCTGGAAGGATCGGCAGGAAAAAGTAAGGTCTGTGCTAGCTGTGGAAATTCCTATCGTTCTGGTTCTCATGTCTGTCCTGCTCTGAAGGCTAACTGCAACAAGTGCGGAGGGCGTGGTCATTTCCGTCGAGTTTGTCCGTCAGCTACTACCATCAACTGGATCTAGCCTATCTCCCAAGATGTAGTGGAAAGAACCGAAGAAGAAGACATTATTATACTATGAAATTTTTGTAACTTTTTGGATCTTTTAAACTTTGCTTTTAAACTTTGTTGATTTTTGTAGGGAGAGGGAAAATGTAGTAACTAGATCTGATCCTGTATGTGTTGGGGATCAGATCATTCTACGATAGAACATATTGGCTATATAAACCGTTGTACGATTAGTTAATGCCATCTTTCTTGATAGTAAACGCAACACAGATCGTATGTTTATTGTATCAGGCAATTCAGATTCTCTGGCACACTAACATTTACTATTTCAGAGCTCTGACCAACTTTAGCACCTGCCTGGGTGATCAAAAAACAGCCTGTCTGAAAGCTGATGTTTTCGTCGAAGCCTATGGTCTATCCGAGGGAGACGCTATTGGCTACGAAGTTGCATATCGAGATTGGTTCGCCGGATGCAAAACTCCAAGTATGTGTAGGGCAAGGTTGTTGCGTTGTGATTGTTAAGAACTAGCACCAGAATTAGGAAAAGTCTACCAAACAATCGAACGTCAAATGACTCCGCTGTCCTCATCTTCACGTTTATCGAAACAAACTATTTCTGAAACCTCTGAAAGGAAACCCTTCAATAAACCAGTATTGAATCGACAATATACATTTCTGTTGTGGGGCATCAACTCATACTTTAATATATAAGTCTGCCAAAACACATTTCTGAAAGTGGGTCCATGCCGATTAGACAGACATAAAACAAGAAGGCAACACAGCATCGTTCCTCGAATGTTCGGTCAAACTATCCAGACACAGATTCAACCTACTTCCTTATATCAAGAGTACATAATACATAAGAGTATGACAAGCGTCATACGCTATGTATTTTGAGCTCGCTACATCCTCTGCACGCTATCGGCTGACCCCACCCCATAAATCAGACCCCCCTTGACCCCGCCCCTATACATGTACGGGGTCCAAACGGGGGGTCGGGTCTATGTTAGTATACTTACATGTTAAACTTGACGGGGCCCCAATTTGTATATGGGGTTTAAGCTTGTATGATTTACACATCCGTGTACCAAATATACAAGCACGAGCCCGACCCCCCGTTTGGACCCCGTACATGTATAGGGGCGGGGTGAGGGGGGTCTGATTTATGGAGGGGGGGGGTAGGCCGATAGCGTGCAGAGGATGTAGCAGCCTTATAATACATAGAGTATGCCTGCTGTCATACTCTTATGTATTATGTACTCTTGCTTATATGCACTTTCGCCATACTCTTGTAACGGTTTAATTCGCGTTGTATAAATTGTGGTCAGACTTAAATCATTTAGCTCCATTTCTGTTGCTGTTTAGAGAGTCAGTTTAAACAAATGCTGTCTGACAAGTTAGCCTATAATTATAAAGCATTTTTTGTGAGAATTACGTCCGCTGTACGAATGACTTCTCAAAAAATTAGCCACTTTAGTTCGGAATATGATTATCTGTTTATGAATACCTAATCTTTATAGTATTCTTGCACTTCTGCGTTTCTTGTGTTGTTATTACTGCTTTCTTGTTCTAGTTCCCGAAGAAATGGCAAATTGCCTTGCAAACATCTACAAAACCGATCTTTGGAGTTTTGTGAGCTGTGTTGCTGATTACATGAAAAATATGCAGCACCACCCTGAACAAGCCTGCAGGTAATTACGGACGGAAGAGCAGGTATTCTGTTCAGTTGCTCTGGCAATACCTGAGCTCTACGTTTACCCATTTATTTTCTCATATTATTTTATCAGTAATTTTAATTTATTGTCTTGAGTTATGCCTTTTTAATTACTATAATGGGTCAGTTTTATGAGTCGGCATTTTAGCTTAACAAAGACCTACGTCAATTGTCTGGGTGATTACCAAGCCTCTTGTGGAGAAGGAATCAAGAAAGGCGTTTGTGAAGAGATTCAATTTGGAATTGCCGAACGCATGCCAACTTGCAGTTTAGAATGTTAAACTTGTGTGATACTGTAAAATGTGATAGTTTGTCCAAAGTAGTAGTACTTCACACAGAATGAAATAAATACAAAAGGGAAAACACAAATTTCACTGCAAACCTTGAAAGACTTATATCAACCTAACTGCAAACGTGAATTTAGAAGAGCATTTCAGCTTGCGTTGAAGTCTGGAAATCCCGATATTCTCTTGAGAGTCTTCATACAGCTGTATTTTACTATTATTCATTTGTGTCACCGTCTCTGATTACAAAATTTTTAGCAAGGTTTAAATTTTGAACAGATCTGTAGCCGCAAAAACTTTGCGGCCTTTTAGTATTTTAATTGAAAAGACATCAACGATATACAGAAAGCAATTTTCACATGAACGTAACATCATGATTCAACTTAATGCAGATATCACAGCATAGCTTCGGTCAAGTAGACTCCTGAAACCAGAAACCAAAACTTGTGCTGTCATCACATCTGCTGTGTTAGCTTAATAGCAATATAAGGCCCAAACCGAGTCCAAACTTAAAAAATATTTAATATGGTTATCCATATTGAGAAGCAAACTTCCACGTCCATGCCAGTGGCCTTACAGTCTCGAAACCTTCTGCACGCATTGTGTGAATAGGTTAGAACTGTATGCTTTACTCATTAAAACATTGTCACCCAGGTCCAGTACAGTTTGGACTTCAATTCAAACTTCAAGTTGGTTCGATTATGTCTCGGTAGTTCAAGGGCTGAAACTTCTATATTACTATGTCATTTAAACCTATCATTAACCATTTCATAAGGTTTTGTTGCTGGGTAACTAGCCTCAACAGCTTGGCTTTGTGAATAGGTAATGATCCAAACCCAAATCAGTCCATCCATCCGTAATCAGCGCATCTCTTTGATTTGCATCAGCTAGTCGATGTGTAACATTACTCATAAGATAGGATTCCTTGAACAATGAGTAATCAGAATTGTTGAGATCAGTCACAACAAAGCATGGCTTGTCCTCAAATAGATATCCATTAGCCAAAGCTTCAGCTATGATGTCTGAAGCAAGACTTAATCAATAACGAAAGTAATAAAAATCAGTTTGTTAGTGATTACTGTTATTGGATTATGAAAACTCTTATCCAATGAAAATCGGGAAGGAGGCATACTACTGACTAGATGGCAACGTTTAGTCGTTCTTAGAAGTCACTTTGCCAGCCAAATAAACTAGGCATATGGAAGCACTAAACAACTCGGTTCTTCAGTTTCTGGGGCACAATTTCCAATTTCGACAAAGCACTGAAAGCGCTACTTTTTCTGAATACCCTAAAACAATTGCCTAAATTTGTTGCTAGCATGTACGGTTTTTTGTTTGTTGAGCTGATTCCGCTAATTTACCTTCACGAGCGCTGTAAATATGGTCGTCCGGGTATCGATAAACTCGGACAAGAGGTGCCATCGTCAATCCACTGATCGATTCCTCGGCACAATATCCTTGAATTCCGTGAAGCGTAAATTCGTCGGCTTCGTATATGGTATAGAAATTGTCCACAACCCCATAAACATCTCTTGATTTATGATACAGTGTTAGTGCAGTAAAGTTGTTACAGGGACTTGTCATCGATTCAGTAGTAATTGTAGAAGTAGTTGTCATCACTAGAACAAGTGAATATCTTAATATTTTAAGACTAGATCCTGACACGTTTTAGCATAAATTTACAATTAAATATAGATCTTTTTATGTAACTGTAATAGCAGACAATATAGTTTTGATAAGTTATGCCAATGTGATTGACACCACACATTACCAGCTAAGGTTGTTCCAAAAGGAAAATCTCCGGGCCGGGCCCGTTCCCCTCAAACCCGAGCGCTTTCCTTTCCGGTCCGGGCCAGAAACTACAGTCTTGGAAAACTAATATCCAGAGGTGCGTTTCACAGAGC
Organism: Trissonchulus latispiculum; assembly: GCA_030248195.1. Classification (NCBI taxonomy): domain Eukaryota; kingdom Metazoa; phylum Nematoda; class Enoplea; order Enoplida; family Ironidae; genus Trissonchulus; species Trissonchulus latispiculum. The sequence goes on from JASAND010030928.1 coordinate 20,079, forward strand.
CCTCTTATCTTTAGGAGCTCCTAAATTTGTAAGTTAAGAGCAAAGTTAAGATTTAGCTGTTTCATGAAGGGCTCCTAGATTAGGAGAGCTCTTAAAGTTCGCTCCTAAAATCAGAGCACGTTTTAGCATTCCTAAACCCCCTCCTAAGTTCAAAACAGCACTGTTTGTTGTATGTTTTGCAATAATGTGATGCAATACGCAACTATAATTCCAAGAAACACATTTTATGCGCTGGATTATATCATCAAATTTCTCAAGTTTAACATGTTTAGTTTTCGTCACTAAACTTACGTTTTTAAATAAAGATTTTTTGCCCTAATAATGGGATTAATCATTTAGTATACGTGGCTTCAATTAATTTCAGTTAGTAATCATCAATTATCTTACGTTGAAATTACCAAAAATATGTGTTATGTATAAGTAGCAAACTTAAGAGCAAACATAAGAGGGTTCCTAAATTTTAGCTGAAAATTGTGTTAAGAGCGCTCTTAGCGTTAAAATTTAAGAGCAATCTCCAAGTAGTTTTGTGAAACAGTTTAGGAGGTCCTCCTAAGTTGCTGGGAAAACCCTCTTAACTTTTGACTTAGGAGCAGCTTTAAGAGCAAAATTTAGGAGGGCTTTGTGAAACGCGGCCCAGGGCCACACTTCAAGCTTACATTACAGAAAGATT
>JASAND010030929.1:0-14114 GCA_030248195.1 Trissonchulus latispiculum
CGTTGTCCATGGCGCAGTCTCAGGCCCTTGATTTGGCTGAAGTCAAGGAAATTGCTGAAAAGATTGGACTTGATTCTGACTGTATTCAGGGTGTGTTCAGAGATGGATTGCCCAAAAAAGATGGGAAGCCGCGGATCCTGAAAGTCAGTTTCAGTCCTTTGGAAGCCAAATCTGCCTTCATCAAGTCGATTCGGGATCAACAGGGAGAAAAAACGCGATGGGCGAAGGTCTGGTCAAGACCCGACCTTACATTCCGAGAACGTCGAAAGGATGAACTGCTGCGTGGAAAACTGATGACGGCTAGAGAAACCTGTCCAGATGCCATCATTCGTCGTGGTATTATTATTAACCGTACTAATGGTAATGTAATTGAGGCATAGGAGAGTGGGCCCCTGGATAAAAAAGCATTTAAAAAGGCTGATCTTGTCGATACAAATTTGTGTTTACTTTTGAATGCTTGTTCCATTAAGAATAAGATGGACTCTTTAAAAGTGTATTTAAATTCTTTACACGTGAACCCTGTTTTAGTCTGTATAACCGAAACTTGGTTAAGTCCAGAAGACTCGGATAACCCCTTTTTATTAGAAGAATTTAATTTAATTAGAATGGATCGAACTAAAGTAGACGTTCGAGGACGAGTATTACATAAAGTTGGGGGTGGTGTGCTGGTTTACGTTTTGAAGAACGTTAAATTTGTTGTCTGTGATCAATTAAGTGGGAAGGGGTGTGAGGCGTTGAGGATAGATATTTTTGGATCTGACGGGAGGCGAAACAGGGTAGGGGTGGTTTATCATTCACCCACTCCTGGAGTGTCAGATTTAGATGCGATTTTTCAAAATATACTTGACGCTAAAAGAGATTGCCAAAATTGTTTTGTAGTTGGTGATTTCAATCAACCAAAAATTGATTGGCAAGTGCCATTTGCTGGTGGTTGTGAAAGATCTCAAAGTTTTCTTGATTTTTTTTACAGAAAACGGATTTGTTCCATTTGTAAAAGAGCCAACTCATTTTATTTCACCGTTCAATACGCTTGACTTGGTTTTAGGTCAAACCGAATTCAGTGTGTCCAATATTCCTGTAGATGAACCTTTAGATTCAAGCAAGCATGGTATTATACATTTCATTCCAAACTTTAACCTTTCAAAACAACGTTCAGAATTTGGGCATAACAGAGATTTTTTAAGGGCTGATTATGATAGTATGTCTGTGTTTTTTGACACTGTTGACTGGAACGTGCTGTTTATGGAATGTATTACTGTTGATCAATACTGGACGGAATTTAAGAATTGTCTAAATTTTGCGATTACCCATTATGTTCCAAAGTTTAACTGTAGAAAACGAAATTCCTGTATTCGACTCTCGTCTACAACTCTGGATTTGATTGCACAAAAGAAACGGACATGGAAAAGATACAAGAAAGCTAAAACGGCATATAATAGAAAACTCCATCACGATTTAGTAATCAAAGTTAAACGTGCAGTCGCTACAGATAGAAGACTGTATGAAAGCGGTTTAGCAGAAAAGTCATGTATGAAAAAATTTTACTCTTACGCCAAAAAACGTATTAATCCAAATAATTCCAGTATTGGTTCCTTAGTTAATAATTTAGGTGATGTTGTTACTGATGATATCGAGAAGTGTGATTTGCTTAATGAAGTGTTTGTGTCTGTATTTACTAATGATAATGGCATAATGCCTGTATTGCCGGATTTAGTAGCCGATGACAGTGTATTAGCAGATTGTTTCTTTGATGAGCTTGATGTTTATAACGTAATGAAAAACCTAGAGCCGAAATTATCTGCAGGTCCTGATGGATTTCCAAGCATTCTTTTTAAAAAACTAGCCTTTTCTTTAGCTTCACCGCTTTGCAAAATCTTTAAGGTATCCATGGAAACTGGTCAACTGCCCTCGGATTGGTTGAAGGCAGACGTTTGCCCCATTTTTAAAAAGGGTGATTCAAAGAATCCAAAAAATTATCGTCCGGTCAGTTTAACAGCTGTTTGTTGTCGAATACAAGAAAGAGTTTTAAAGCCCCTTCTGGTCAATCATGTGAATTGCTCAAACTTAATCAGCAAGTGCCAACATGGCTTTGTAAAGAGAAAGTCTACTTTAACGCAGTTGCTTGACTGCATACAAAGTTGGTTCGAATCTTGGGATAATGGTGATTGTATCGATGTAATTTATATTGATTTGATGCGTACTTTTGATACTGTTTCGCATACGAAGTTGTTGAAGAAATTAGAAGCTTTTGGAATACGTGGGAAGGTGCTAGCTTGGATAAAGGCTTTTTTGACGAACAGATTTCAAAGAGTAAAATTGGGTACAACTAAGTCTAATTGGGCTGCGGTTAGCAGTGGTGTACCACAGGGATCTGTTCTTGGGCCTTTTTTGTTTCTCATTTATATCAATGATCTACCGGAAAATATTCTAGCTGAAACTCGTTTGTTTGCAGATGATGCAAAAAATCTCCAAAATTGTAAATTCGGTTGAAGATGCAAATCTGTTACAATTAGACTTAAATTCTTTAGAGGCGTGGACACGCCAATGGCAAATGAATGTAACTGTATCAAAGTGCTTTGTTATGCATATTGGATATCAAAATCTAAATTATGACTATGTTCTAGATGGTCAAAGTATTAGTCAAGCAGACGCAGTACGTGATCTTGGTATAAATATATATGTGCCAGGATTTAAATTTTTCAAAGCATATTAGTCAAATTAAAGCAAAAGCAAATCAACGGGTAGCTATTATCTTTCGAAGTTTTAATAGTAGGAATATTCAGCTAATGGTTAAGCTTTTTAAAACGTATGTCAGGCCAATGTTAGAGTATTGCACACCGATTTGGTCTCCTCACTTGCTAAAAGATATTGATGCCATCGAAAACGTGCAGCGTTCATTTACTAGACGTCTGCATGGACTTGGTGGGTTAAGTTATAGGGAGAGGTTGGTCAGATGTGCTTTGCAGTCGCTAGAAATGCGGCGTATTCTAAATGATCTGTATCTAATGCATAATATTGTGTACAATGCATTTGATTGTTCATTTGATAGTTGCTTTATGTATTCTCCAGACGCCGGGACGAGGAGGCAAAACTCTCTGGCTGTAATTCCAAAAAGATATAAAAAGTCTCGGACTGGTCATTCGTATTTCTATAGAATTTGCAATGTTTGGAATGATCTTCCTGAAAATATTGTTACTATTTCCTCTTTGGTAATTTTTAACATTGAACCTCAGCTCCAGAAATTTATTCGGGGGCGTGCACTACAAGGACCTTAGTCCTTTGCATGCCACGGTAAATCCTGCATTGGTTTCTCGAGAAATATATACTAACTATTTTTTTACTAACTATGTTAGATACGTAATGTACATTCCCGTGGCCTACCAAACTCTGGCGTCACCGTAACTGTTTGTCTACTAACCCTGACATGATCTTGCCGCTTGCATGCAACAGCATTGTCATGTCAGATGTAGTACATTGTTGTATGTGGACGCGGCGTAATGGGCTGGGCAGCCGCGGGGTGAGTCACGTGGATGTAATAAAAAATTTATTTGTTTACTAACACCACGTGATGTGCTCGGGATCCCCCCCAAAAAAAAGAAAAAACGAATGAATAGACATAACATGTTAACATTGTGGCTTGAAAGAAATGGACAGAAAGAAGTGAACTGCAACACCTCAAGTTTAACTGTACATGCAAGCTGATGTTTCACGAAACACCATGGCACCTACTATATCCGGAAGCACTATAGTACACCTACTGTATTATCGGAACACTATGACACACTACTCTCACATGTAATGTGTGAGTGTGATGTGTGTAATTTTAGTGAGTTTATTTTATTGTCAAATTTTAGTAAGAGTGGTGTTTTTGATGAGAAATATGTGTTGTGTAAATTTGGGTTGAAATTAGTCTAAAGGTGTTTGTTTTCTTATGTTGAAATGCGCTATGTTTTATTCAGCCCACTTAGCGACTAGGTGGCGCTGCTGAGCTAGACTTGTGGAAGCGCATAGTCGGGTCTGCAAGAGGGTCTCAAATTCAGCCAATCAAAATTCACTAGGCATCTCTCTCAGCCTTCTCTTTCAAAACTAGTCAGTCTTACTTTTGTCTTTCGTGCGTGCGGTGGTCTTTTTACACTGAGTGCCTAGCCGTTGCTTTTCACTTGGGAGTCCAACTTGGGTGTTAGTAAGTATTGATTTTTATTTCTTTCTTTTATTTTAGACTCCGAGGCGACCTCGTGGGTCGACCTAAATTTATTAACGGTACCCTACTGAGTTTTAATCCCTTTTTGATTTAGTTTTCTAATATGGTTGATTATTTTCGAAAGAGAGTTTTATTACGCCCTGTCAAATAGGTTAGTTTAGCCGCGACGGCTTAGGGAAACGTCTTTGAGATAAAATTTCTAGAAGGGTCTAAATGTTTCAGGGTCGAGCTCGCATGTATAAATTGCCCTGTTTTTATGTTTAATTTCTAATTACGTTTTGTCGAAGTTTATTTGCTTCTTAGAACTTGTCTTTGTCTAGATATTTCCCCTGTTTTGTGAACTTTATTTATGAATGCTTCATTGTCAAAATTTGCTTTATGGTGTGAATTTCGGGAGTCTCTCCCTCTGTCTGCTTCTTATTAAATGTGGTCTCAGCAGCTGAGCCATTAGGGTGTTTTAGTTAGGTTTTTATTAGAATTGTGTAATCGGTAGGTAGGACTCTGAGCTATTTCCACGTTTAGGTAGGCTAATTATTCACTGAGCGTGTATTAATTTAATCAAAGTTGCTCTCGTAGTTGAGTAGTTAGGCAGTCATTTGTCCCTCTAGTCGGCTCGTTTGGTAGTTTGTTAGGCTTATTTAATTTCTTGGCGAGATCTGCCCAGGTCGACTGGAACATAAGTCTCCTCCAGGTTCGTCGTTTCCATACGCGCACAGTTTCCACCCGTAAAGCTTGGTTGCCCCTACACTTCCAACTTTACACACATATATATATACACGTAATGCTTTCCCCACATGGCTCTAAGTCAGAGCGCAAAGTGGCATGCCGTATAATGCGTATGCACAGTATAATGTCCTGGCTTATCCCTTGGCAATTTTTTATGGGGGGGGGGCATATTTTAAAAATTTTTTTCGAATTTTTGTGGGTTTTTTGTGTACAAACTGCTAAAAATAGCTAAAAATGACTAATTCTAGGTGTTTTTTACGCTAAAATAGCGAAAATTTAGTCAAAAATCCGGCGAAGCCGGAAAATTTTTTGAAAATTTTGGGTAAAAATGGTAAAATTTGGGAATTTTTGGGGTTATGCGGGGGTTTTCATGGGTGGGGGGCGCCACGAAATGGGGGGGGTAGGACCCCGAATGGGGGGGCGGCCCCCCACCCCCCCCACTAGGGATAATCCAGATGTCATAGCGACAAGATGTGTGAAGGACAATTTTGTAATGAAATGCTTTACGTGCTATTTATATGAAGGTCAAATATCGACAAATTATATTATGACATACGCCAATATGAGCCTCGTTGTAGGACAGGCTCATATGTTAAGCCGTTGCAACTTGTTTTCCTTAAGTTACAACCTCAACGCCACTCATATGCATTTTACAGGCTAGTTTCCGTGTTTGTACAACCTGCCTGAGAGTACTCATATGTATTTTACATGCGACGAAGGAGCATATTTGGTTCTTGTATATATATATATATATATATATATATATATATATATATATATATATATATATATATATGTATGTATATATATACACTATCGTAGCCAGAAAAAAATTTCGGGGGGGGAATGCAAAATTTCTTCGGGGGGTCTGGGGGGCGGAGTCCCCCAGAAGCTGAGAAAATTTTTCTATTTCGTGACCGTCGTGGAATTTTTACAGAGCGTTCGTTGAAATTACAATAATTTTTAAGGCGCAGTACGTGTTCATGCACCCAAATGATGCAGAAGGTGGTCAAAGTACACCAAATAGAGTAATTGGTACCCATTTTTAAGCGCGAACACGTTTTATAACGGTATAATACACTTATTTCGCGCCGAAGGCGCGAAAGTTTTTTTGAAAAATGGGCGTTTTACGCATGGCAGGAAAAAATTCCTGGAGGGCAACACAATTTCGGGGGGAATTCCTCCATTCCCGCCCCCCGGCTACGCGCCTGTATATATAGTCAGGGGGGGGAAGAAAAACATGAATAGAGAAGCAAGCCTCCAACTTTTTCCCCGTTTGGATTTAGATCGGTTTGAGTATACCGTTATGTACGGTGGGCAAATACCTATCCAATCGTATATTCAAACTTCTCTTATACCTCACTCAGCTTTGGCAGTAACAGGATTTGTCCATGTTTTTTTTACCCGCAAATCGGGGAAAAAAACATGGTGCGGGGAAAAAACATGGCACGGTTCTACCAACCAACCATTTAGAATGGTTTAAAAGTATTGTTTCTGCTGTTTTTAGCGTACAAAACTACCTAGGCACCATTCTAACCTCACAGCAAGCTTAAAACACGATTTTTTGGTCAAAATGCCAAATCCGCCGTTTCTAACCTGTTTGGACATGAAACCTGCTGGGAACTGGCCATAATATGCAGAATATCACTAGAAACAATTTAGTTGTGTTAAAAATTGCAATATTCCATCATTTTTTAAGTTTTTTCAAAATTTTCATTTTTACCATAGAAACTTATGAAACCTGGCATGTTGATGCTGCAAATCAAACTTTCGAGCTAGAAGCTTCAAAAATGCTTAAAGTTGGCATATTTTGAGGTTTTCAGTGGTTTTAAAGCATTCGCTTTCCTATAGAAGCATTAGTTACGCCTTCCTGAAGTGTACGCAAAAATTTTAAAATTTGGTCACCATGTTCTTTCCCGCTCTAGTGGACCCAATGTGGGGGGAAAAACATGGTCAATTTTTTACTGGGTGTACGCAGGGGAAAACCACTTTTGCCATGTGATAGAGCAAGTCAAATTATGCCTGCATGCCCATTTATAGTAGCCAAAGTTTGATAGTTGGTAAGATATAGACTTGCAAACTTTCGAAAATCCTTAGCATTTTGGCCAATTTTGGGAGGTCAACTTTGGTCAAGTACTGTACTTACAGAATCAAACTTAGAAACCAATCTGGTACTGAGGTTGGAAAATTTTTCATTCTTGACATGAAATTAATTTTTTCTGAAAACTTTCTGCTGTTTCAAATTATCTTAGTTGTCTTCTGGCTGGAGCCATGGTTTTACCAGATAAGGTATAACTCAAGCTGAAAAATTCAAACTAAGCAACGCGAATTAACATTAATTAATAATTAACCGGGGGTCTGGGGGCGGAAGCCCCCAGCTAAAAGCTAGAGCTCTTTTTAAAAAGTAGCACCAGTTTGGAAATTTTTAGAGCCATTTTGTGGAAAGCGGAAGCAAAATTTGACTGAGCATTTGTGTATGCATTTTTAAATTGCATTTTGTAAAAAAAAGAGTGCATAATATGCACTAGTGGTAGGCACCTGATATTCTTTTATATCCGAATAGCCACCTATTTTAGGTTAACTTAGATATATCTGGATATCCGGTAGGATCCGGTAGTCCGCCTATTTGAAACTTAAGTTCATAAAAATTTTTGATTTTGCAGTTAAAATTTTAATTTTTCTATCATTTTTGGTACGCAGCGAATTTCTATCAGTCAAGCCACAACCTTTCATTCAGAAATCTCAAATATTTTAGTAGAAATTAATAGTTTACAATTTTTGAACATTTCGTCAAAATAATGATTGCTAATTTTTCATTGCTTTGCCTGCAATGTAAACGGATATCCATATATTTCTATCAAATCGGACATTATCTACTTTCCCCGCTCTAGTGGACCCAATGTGGGGGAAAAAAACATGGTCATATTTTTTTACTGGGTGTACGCAGGGGAAAACCACTATTGCCATGTGATAGAGCAAGTCAAATTATGCCTGCATGCCCATTTATAGTAGCCAAAGTTTGATAGTTGGTTAGATATATACTTGCAAACTTTCGAAAATCCTTAGCAATTTGGCCAATTTTGGGAGGTCAACTTTGGTCAAGTACTGTACTTACAGAATCAAACTTAGAAACCAATCTGGTTCTGTAGGGTATACTTCTAGACTTGCTCTTTCTAATGGACTATACTAGGCGGCTGCAACTGCTATGGTTGGGGAGTAGGCGACCATGCTTTTTCCCCTTCTTTTCCGTCATGTTCCCCCCCCCGACTATATATATATATATATATATATATATATATATATATATATATATATATATATATATATAAATAAATACCATATTGTGACGAAATCTGAAATCGAGTTAAATAAACATTAGCAGACATATACAAGTTGTAAAAACTTTAGTACGACAATGTAGTAGGAACATTTAGTCGTTTAGTACGACATACGTCGTAAATCACTGAGTACGACTAAAAGTCGTAATTCGTAAATGTAGACGTTTAGTACGACTAAAAGTCGTAAAAGGGAAGAGGGGTAGGATTGCTTTAATCGAATTTTGTTCAGAATTAGGCTAAAAATATAAGAGTATATTATACACATGGAATGGTATTTAAATTTTAAATACAAGTAAAAGCACTTAATAATCTATGAGAAAGGAAAATCCACTAAACTAAATTATGTCTGAAATAATGTGGTACGTTCAAAATCGTAGGAACGTACATGTTAGGTATATATACCAATGCTAAAAACTACAAGGGATAGATCTGGATGCAGCCCGTCGTCGCGATTTGAATGTAAGAAAAGTAAACAGGAAAAACAGTAACAGAGACAAGGCATATCCACAGCATTTCGCGAGCGCGTTACATACGTACAGTATGTCTAACGTTTTTATCAGATTTTTCGACAGACAAAGCTTAAAAAGTTATTCAAATTTAGCAAAAAATTCTTATTAATTTTCCCCTCAAAAAGTGTAAATTTTTAAAAATTCTCTTTTTCTGCAAAATGAAAGGAATTAAAGATTTGAAGAGTGATTTCATCTAAAATGCCAAAAATGTCTTCAACTTCTGGGGGGCTCCACCCCCCACACCCCCCGCATTGTATTGGATTATTCTCATAATTTTTAATGGTCAAAGTCATGTCACATTAGACACCAGGGGCCAATTTCATAAAACTTTGCAAGTTGCGGATTCCGCAACTCGCAGCTTACAAGTTGCGGATTTGCAAGCTGCAGGTGTTGCATTTGCATAAAGGGTCAAGAGTGCGGAATCCGTACTTGCACTTGAATTCCAAGTCTAGGCTGCAAGTTGCGAGTTCTCTTGAACACAGACAAGCACCAAGTAACTAAGTGTTTCATAAAACCCGCTGGAACACTCACTTGTAAATTGCAAGTGCGAGTAAAGTCGTCTAGTAGATTTAAACTAGACGATTTTCAAAAAAATTGAATATATATCTTCGTTAATCTTCGTCAGTTTTTAACCAAATTTAAGAAATAGCCGCTTTAACATGTCTTGTAGAGTTTGTGAAAATTTCAGTATATATAAAAATCTTAAGTTGTTTTGAAAAAGTTAAGATTTTTTAAAGAATTACAGTCAATCGCACTTGTAATGCAAGTACTCGCACTTGCGTTGCAAGTTACATAGATCAAGTTCCGCAGAGGTTGAAGAATTTTTTGTTATCGCCATAAAATTGGTCTTTGGATCTTGAACTCTTTCCATTTTGAAGAACTTTTTGAAGAAGAAAATTTTTTAAAACAGTACACATTTTTAGGCAGAAATATATATAGTATATAATTTTCTTTGATCGATAAATCGGATGTAATGGCTCGAATTAGTTTTTTTGCCCTTTTCCCTATTTTTCTCCTTAATTTTTCCTACCTTCGAATCGCGACGGGGGGGGCGGCCGCCCAACCTGGATCCGCCCCTGGTTGTGAGCGAATTAATATTACAGCTTCGCCTTCGCCGAGCAACCCATCTGTATATAATGTAATATATATAATCAAACAATTCATAAAACAACTAACCAATTGCAATATATATCACAGGATGTATGACGTCTTCTGAGGAATTGACTTGCCTTTCCCAATTTGCAGCACCCGATTAATTCCGTCAGAATTGACTACCTCCACCTGCAGAGGACGCGGCTGTCCAATTGCTCCGACCCCGCTACAAACTTTATAAAAAAAATCCCTGCAATAAGTATACCGATTGTATCTATAGATATATGAGTCACTTTCTGGAAGGTTCGATCACGTATATACAGTGGTAAGTCTATTTTTCGACCTTCATGGATTTAGCCCATTTCCACATATTTTGGAGGCTATGACAGTACAGAATATTAATGCCGCAATCCGCATCTCAAAATTCCTTTCCTTTCTGAGCAGGACCCCCAAAGTTGGGGGTTCCGGCCAGTCATTCGTCCCTTTTACCCAGCACCACTCTAACTCAAATTGTGCGCTTTGTGCTGCATGCAGCACATCCATGTTGTACTTACATAATTATGACACATATGCCAACAAGTTTACGGCAAATAAATCATACTTGCTTGCCACCTATGGTTTCAATGGCACGATTTTTGTGTCAGCTACCCTCAGCAACCATAAGTCAAATTTCTGGTTTTTATCCCTAAACTCCTTCCCAAAAAACAAAGGTCCAAATCTGATTGCATAAATATTGAGGACTATAGATCCTATAACAATGCTAAAAATACCAGGATCATCTGAATCCGGGGTGAAAGTAGTTCAATTGGCCCTTCAAAGTTGCAAAATCGTCGATTTTGAGCCAGAAAAGCTATTAAGTCAATTTTGGAAAGCCACAGCCGATTAACGCGAAAGGATATTGAGCTAATATTTTGCAAACATAAAGTAGGTATATATACCATAGTCAATATTTTGGCTTAGTTTCAGCAAAATCGGAGAAATTTAATTTTTTCAATTTTTGAGCCTCCATAACGGCCTCGAAAAGTCGAAAAAATGAAAGTTTTCAAATTTTGCTGAAATTAAGCCAAAATATTGTGTCTATGGTACCCACTTTATGTTTGCAAAATATTAGCTCAATATCCTTTCGCGTTAATCGGCTGTGGCTTTCCAAAATTGACTTGATCGCTTTTTTGGCTCAAAATCGACGATTTTGCTACTTTGAAGGGCCAATTGAACTACTTTCCCCCGGATTCAGATGCTATATAGTATTTTTAGCATTGTTACAGGATCTATAGTCCTCAATATTTATGCAATCAATTGGACCTTCGTTTTTTGGGAAGGAGTTTTGGGATAAAACCAGAAATTTTACTTATGGTTGCTGAGGGGAGCCTGGCTTTTTCCTACAGGAGGGGGCCCAGAAATTCGTCCCCCCCGGGCCCCCGCCGGACTTGGGTCGCCCCCCCCCCCAGGATTCGGGCCTTTCCCACCCAGAACTCTAAAATGCCCGGAAAAATATAGGGTTTTGACTTTTGAGTGTAAATCTTGAAAAATTTTTGCTCATTTTGAAGCATGTTTTAGCTATTTTAAGCTTAAATTTAAGTTAAACATTGTTAATTTTTTAGCTTAGCACCAAAAATATATATATATATATATAGCTATTTTTAGGCATTTTTTGAAAAAATTTTCTTCCAACCCCCCAGACCACCTGAGGGGGACCCCCCCCCCAGAAATTTTTGCCTAGGAAAAGACCAGGTAGCTGACATAAAAATCGTGCCACTGAAACCATAGGTGGCAAGCAAGTATGATTTGTTTGCCGTAAACTTGTTGGCATATGTGTCATAATCATGTAAGTACAACATGGATGTGCTGCATGCAGCACAAAGCGCACAATTTGAGTTAGAGTGGTGCTGGGTAGAATGGACGAATGACTGGCCGGAACCCCCAACTTTGGGGTCCTGCTTAGAACGCTAGAAAAGGAATTTTGAGATGTGGATTGCGGCATTATATATTATACTACTGTCATAGCCTCCAAAATATGTGAAAATGAGCGAAATCCATGAAGATCAAAAAATAGACTTACCACACATGGGGTCTAGATTGGTCGAATCTTACAGGAAGTAGCTCATACATATATACATAGGGCGCCCGGTCTGGCGCCCCCCCAAGCACCTTTGCCCCCATGGAAATTTTGCTAGAGCAAACATTTTTGAGCTCGCGCTCAGCACGAGCATAGCATATTGCGCCAGTTTTGTCGGGAAAAGTAGTCTGAAAAAAATAGGTTTTGACTTTTAATTTTTAAAAAATCGCTAGCTCGAAACCAAACTAGAAGAAAATGTCGTGCGAAAGTTACCAGGAATGGGTTTAAAACGTAATATTTCTAAAAATTTTATACTGGGGGCTGAGAGCCCCTATAGTCCCGCTTGTCTGCATTCTTACTCATATGTACGTATTACGAATTGCGAGCTATGACAAGTATTATGCATTATGTATATTATTGATTATTTCATTTCCCTGAAATAAAATTTCCTGTCTTTTGTCTTGCAGATGACGATGTGGCAAATGAAAAAATTAACCTGTAATTTATCCCGAAAATGACTAAACCTAGCTCATAGCTTAACAAAGAAAGTGCTCTAAATTAATTCCTGAGAGACTCTTGAATTGAAAAATTCTGCAACTTCTGGGGGCTCCGCCCCCCCAGACACCCCCCGCGGGTGTTATTCCTTCGCGACATTTGGGTTCGTCACATCCATTCCACGCATGCATTGCTAGCTCATATTATTTGCTGATCTGAAATAAACCAGCAAGCAAAAGCAATTCAGTTCAAAATAAGTTGAAAATTATCAACTTTGATATTAAAGTGTTAGTTTCTCTTGCAGTATTTTTGGTCAAAACTTGACAAATGTCAGCTGTACTAATTAAGCCGTTTCTGGTGAAAATTAGAAAATTTCTCAAGTTTACTACATATATATATATATATATATATATATATATATATATATATATATATATATATATATATATATATATATATATATATATATATAATTAAGAATTAAAGCTTGTGTAGTCGCTTTTGGTGAAAATCTGGAAAAATGAATTTTATTTTGAAAGTGTTGAAATTTATGACTGTATTATATAGGTCACGGTGAAAAATTGCTGAATTTCGGGGGAGGGCAGGTTCGGCCCCGCACCGCACCCCCCCCCCCCCCCGACTTGCCAAAGATCCGGCCACCCCGAAGAAAAGACCTATCTACGAACGCCACTGTATATATGTATGTATATATATGTAGGCCCGCACCACCCAGGATTAAGGTGCGCTATTGTAATAATCAAATGTCAGTTTTAACTTAAATTTACTCTTTTTAATTGTTTTTAAATCGAGACTGAACTTTAAATATGGACTAGGTTAATTGCTGTTTGTTTAGTAATTAATCCAGTGCGCAGATCAACAGAATTACAAAAAATTATGGATGGAACAAATAGCAAGGGTTTTCAAAAATCTTCTGAAGAAACGTCATTTAAAATTTCAAAATCCTGATGAAGCTGGCCAAAAGGAAGAAATTTCGTTTATATAATTTAAGTTGGAGAAATTGTGCATTTCGTCTTTCTTTGAAACTTGTGGAAAATACTTTTGGCTCATATGTTCAATGAATGAAAATTTATATATCTCAACCATGTAAAAGCATTTGCATTTTAATAAGAAAACTCCAATAAAGTAATTATATATACTGAAGAGATAGGTATGTATGTAATAACTTGCAATTTTGTCTGAAATACAGAGAAAAAACAAAAGTAAACTAAAATGGTAATAGATATCTTTTGTTTTCTAAAAATGTATATAAATGGCATCATTATTTTTATTTTGAGTTTTGAAAATGCTGCAAATTTTCCTGGAGCTCTAGTATAGATTAAATGAACTTTTTTTGATTACGTATGACTAGAAATTATCAGACAATATTATTATATTATAGATATATAATTAAGAAATTAAATTTTATTTGCCAGTAAATCTCCTTTAAAAGTCAACTTGCATGGTCATTTTTCAAAAAAATTTCCGGCTTCGCCGCAGATTTTTACCTCAAAATAGCTATTTTTGGCTTAAATCCTGGAATTTTAGATAACTTTTTGCGTCTCTACGTGCCAAAAAATAGCAATTTTTGGCTCATTTGTACAAAAAAATCTCCCCCCTTTGACAATTTCTCCCCCCCCCCCCCCCCGGCCTGGAAGCCCCCTCTGAAAAAAAATCCCCGACCCTGCATATATATATAT
>JASAND010030930.1:0-37146 GCA_030248195.1 Trissonchulus latispiculum
TCAAAACTTAATGGTATTGGTAATAGAGAACATTCACTGACGCAGTATGCTAAAATGTTTATGTAGTGTATTTTCAAATTCCACACTTAGACTCATCTTAAGTGAAGTACTACTACAACCTGTAAGCATAAATTACTTCCTATAGTACGACCAAAAATGTGTGTGCAAAGTTTGACCGTTTATGGCAGATTAACCTTTGCAGTAAACCCAAATTATATATACATATATATACATACGTTTCGATTTCTGTGTAGTACTGATATCGAGTCGTTATCAGTGCACAACCTTAAAACTTTTGCATAAGGTGTTTCAAGAGGATGTGTTTATATCAAGGTTAACTTTTAATTATTTTTAATTCATTCGTTCTGTAATTAAAGTGAGATCTTTATGTTATTAATTTAATTGATCAAATTTCATGCAGTCTAGAAAACCATATTAGTGCAGTTTCAAGATTATTATGTAGTTACTACTTTTTCTGACCCTTTTATGCTTCTGCTAGCTTTCTGGTGGACTAGTTAAGGAACGGAGAAGGAATACCAACTCCAAAAAATACTGCCAAAACTCATCCCAAGGAAAAAAAGGACATAAAATTCCCGAAAGCAACTGATTAATCTTTTCCATCTGTAACAATGAAATAATACTGTAGGATCTTTTCCACAATATCCGAGCCCAAATAAAGTTAGCGAATCGACCAATTTTCATAATTTTTTGAAGGTAGGTTACTGGATGTCTCCTCATGACAAAAATGTGAAAAAATTCCAAAAATTTAAAATTTAAAAAAAATTTTAAATTTTGAAAATTTGAATTCTTTTACGTTCATCCGGTAGAATCGAACACGCTGATCACTTTTTATCATTGCAGTAACTTCCTAAAAGGTGTCCTTCGTTCGCTACAGTTGTTTAAACTTTGAAGATCAAAGGAAAGTACCGCCTTATCAATTAAATTGCCGGTTAGGCGGCGTTTGCCTTTGATCTCTAAAGTTTAAACAGCTGTAGCGATCGGAGAATGCATTTTCAGAAGTAACTGCAAGGATGAAAAATGATCACCGTGTCCAATTCTACAGGATGAACATAAAAAAATTCAAAATTTCAAAATTTTTAAATTTTTTAAAATTTTAAATTTTCGAATTTTTTCTACATTTTTGTTGTGAGGAGACATCCAGTAACCTACCTTCAAAGAATTATGAAAATTGGTTGAGTCGTTGACATTATTTGGGCTGGGGGGATATTGTGGAAAAGATCGATACTGTATGTGCTTAAGACAGAGATGAAATCGAGTCACCGGCTCAGTTCGGGGTCACTATTCGGGCCGGGTCACCGGGTCAGGAGCTCTGATCCAGTCCGGTCCTGGCCTTCTTAAAGTTTGAACATTCTTGTATGTAAACACATATAATTATGTATTTCCTAAAAATTTTGATATACAGCACTTTCATTGTTATTCTACACAAACTGCGAACAGTACGCGGTGATAACCTCATTCCCAACTAATATGTTACTGCACTTTAGCAATGACTTTGATCCTTTAGTCGAGTGTTTAGGTCTCAAAACTTTAATTTCGTTGGGTTTGCTTCACAGTCGATTTAAAATTTTGTAAAAAGATTGGCCAATTTCAACAGCACATTGCCTCTGGCACCTGGAAAAGAAGATGTTTCGATGTATGTTTCGAGTGCCCATGCCTTATGACGCTGTGTTTTTTTACTGTGCAAACCATTTTGATGTAAAAACTTGCTGCCCAAAATTCTTCGTCAAATCGATAAAAACGGTAATTCCCAAAAATTAATCAAACGATAAAACTTTATCCAGTAAGCTGAGGTTAATTAACATGTAGCGCCTGCAGCAATTCTCGACTATCCCAATGATCGTTAGCTTATGCTATTACAGTCATAGCTTGTACGTCAAGAAAATGAGGTAAACGCGGGCCAGCAGGCGGATCCACAAAGGATACAAGGCATTAATTATAAAGAAATAATGAAAACTTTTTATTATTTTCTTTACAGTCATAACTCTACGCTTTACAGTCTTTACTTTTCATTATTTCTTTACAGTCATAGCTTGGTTAGAGGATGTTTATCTTCTCTAACCTCCGAAACAAATTTTTTGCTAGAAACAGATTGGATTTTTAAACTACTTTTAAGAACTGGACATGTTTTGCTAAATTCCATGCACCAGGAATCAAAATGCGCTGAATGCGCCAAATAGCGCTCACCCCACCCGGGTCCCGGCCCACCCACCTACTTGGTTTTTAGATTTTTACTGCTCAACTCTGAAATTTTGAAAACACCGGGTCACCGGAGCAGGAAAATGGTGACACGGATTCACCTCTGGCTGAAGAGTCTATTAGGTTTCTCCTGGTAGCATTCATAGTCTCTCGATCAAGTTCAGTAATTGCCATTTAATGTACCAGACTTCATCACTTAGAATTTTACCTTGCCTGCCTGTAGCAATCGAAAGCAATTTTGAGCCTGCGGACAGCCTGTAAATCATTTCGTTGAATTTGTAAAGACAGTCTTTGTTCAGATTGGGAACATGTATGCTTTGAAAAGCTATCGTCAAGGAACCTTTGAAGCATATATGGGACAAGAGTAAGCTACAAGAGACATCTTGCATGCCTAACTAAACCTTTGACTACAGAGTCGGCTCAGCATGGCATTACTTTCTCGCCGACGTCGTGTTCGCTCCCACGACTATGGATTTGCTAGATACTAGATAGGAACAATAGGAATTTTGTTACTCCATCCGTAGAATAAATGTAGAGGCATTTGGAAAAGTCTTACTTTGCTGGTGAGCTAAACAAAGGATTCTTAAGAAAGTGTATGATAGGGAAAAGCAACAGGGTAGAGTGAAATTGAAATCAACTAATTTTGACAATATGTTGATAATTTTAACTCTATCCCTGGACTGCACCAATAAAGTTTAAGGACAGCAGCGGTATAGCAGAAGACTAAACTACTCATTTCCCATTCAAAAATAGGACTTAGTCTTCTGCTAATCGGTTGCTATTCAAAAACTTCATTGGTGCAGTCCAGGGTATATGTTATAAATCCTTTTACCTGTAGGGTATTACACTGTCCGATTAGAAGTATTAACAATGGACGGAATTAAAGCAAGTTAACTTTTACCCCGACATGAACATTGTCCGGAATCTACGTAGAGCTAAAAAATTTTAATTTTTCTAACTTGGAAGGTTAAACTTATTCCCTTAACATTTTTTCTCAAAATTATGTGGCTATTTTTCATTTTATTCTTTCCTTTCTTGAAAAAGCCCATGCAGACCCAGTTGGCATTTTGTTCGGATACATACTTACTGGAATTTTCGCAATCTCCGTCAGTTCAAGTGTCATAACGTCTCGATAGTTGATTTCTAACAAAAGATGTGTCTGCCTAAAATACATGTATATATTTAGAAACAAGTCTACAAAATTTTTGTCAGTTCAAGTAAGTATTTAAGCTATGTATCTAATTTCAATACCATATCCCAACAGTTACACTTATACTTTCGAATATTACATTCTGGCATATTATTCCTGTGAAGTTTCATGGGCGTGTATTTTGAAAGCAAACGTATTTGTACTAAACTTTCTTTTTTTAAATTGCTTGTTTTAGTAGTAGAAGGTAGTCATTTGTTAATTTTGGGAAATACCAAGATTTTCGACCAATATAACTATTGCATGACAAATATAGATATTTTTTAAAAAATAACCAATACAACCAATATAACCAATAACCTATAAAAATAATTGGTATAGTTTAAACACTTTCATTCAATGCCATTTTTATTTCTTTAAATCTTTTTTTACCACTAATGGCGTGTGCATTGTATAGGTTACGGGCGTCTGGATCCCATTACCTATTTTGCGTAAGCAAAACAAACCCGTAATCTTTTCTGCACTTTTCGTCGTCTTTACCACACTCGGCTATCTATAATGAACAGAATTTTTGAGATAATTTATTGTAATCGGCTTTACCAAGTTTTGCGTCTAAGCGCTTGCAAGCAATCTATTACACAGAATGCACGTGAAATTTGTGTATTACACGAAGCTTGCCATAAACTACAGACTGCGTATTACCACAAAATTTAAAGTTAAGTAACATAGCAGTAACTTGTTGTATCAACCTTAATATGAACGGAAACAAAACTAAATTTCTTGATCACATTAATCAAGTTTCAGCTTATGGGCACTGTTGCTTGAGAACAGCCGCTAGACCCACGATCATAGGCTTTTGGCCTTCTTGCCGGCCGGCCCGTGTTTAGCATTGGCACACCTTTACGACATTCTACAGCAGCGTCCACAAACAAAACTTTCGAGTTTGACAAAACGGGAATGCTTGATTGAATTAAGTTGAGTTACTCGAATTGCGCTCAAATAGTAAAACTTATGCACACTGTTGCACGAACGCCGGCATAGCTTGATGCAACTTTGCCTCCGTAACTCAGTTGAGCGTTCGCCTAGTCTATAAAGTGTCGTGGGCTCAAGTCCCACCGAAGGCCCAGTAACTTTCTTTTGTCGTCAAGCGGAACCACACCCAAATTTCAAGGTAAATGTGTCGAAAATCTCGAAAGCTTAATCTACTAGGAAGCTCTGAGTGTTGTCTCACTCTGCACTCGGGACACTAAACAACATGACTTCCAATGTGGCGCTATAAAACTAAGTATTTTATCGCTATAAAACTAAATATTTTTAGCTCACTCAGGAAGAACTCTAAGCCATTGTGTGGTATGTACATATATTTTCTCGTGAAATAAGTAGGATTCGGTTCAATCGTAATTTACATGCAATTAAACAAACTCACCGGAAAACTTTTTGAAACTTAGCTCGGGCCACCATTACTGAATAATCCTCAAGCCTGAAATAAATATCGTCCATGCTTTAAGTAGTAAGCGAGCGAGTGACTCATCAGTTACGTTGCTTCGTTTGTTTAGTTGGGCTGATTTTGCATTTTCCGGCCTTGTATGCCTTTATCAGGCTTTACTTTCGCTTCTCTCCATCAGCCGCATCAAGGTTATAAATCTCGCTATGTAGCCAGGATGCCACTATAAATAGCAGGACAGGGCCCTTCTTGGGCTTTCGTTTCCGAGACATCTGCATTATTTACTTGTTTGTAACGGATTTTGCAATGCAACTGCATGACTACGATGCTGGATTAAATCTAAAATTTATAATTCCTGCCTTGTATCAGCCTGATCAGCATGCACATGGTACCTGTTACATAACTAATAAGCTATACGCAAAACGTATCCTTTCACGTTGTTGTTCGTTGTTTCTGTGCTTGTTTTTGAAATGCGCAAGAAACTATGCTTTCAAGTGCAAACCTGCAAGGTTGTGCACACGATGAAAACACGTCTCCACTCTCTTCAATCGTATGCATATTTCTCTCCAAACAAGCAACTATAACAAAGATAGAATCTCGAAGACTACACAACAATTTACATGAACGTTGCTCACAAAACACTTGAAAGCGCCAGGCGGAAGTATAGGATTACTTTATTCTATAGTTCTCAGCGCATTCAACGATACCTTAAGTTGTGCTTAGCGTGCAATCTGAAAACTGAGATTAAATTGTCAATTGTGTGCTTTCAACGAAACTTCCGAAACCATGCTGACTGAAACTGTGTTATTTATTGTTTAAGGTGAAGACTATAACACACCATTTCACTTGGGATGGAATCATTTTAAGTCATTAAGAGGAAAGTGACCTACTGAAACCCCCAGGCACCATCCATAATCGGTTAACGGATACCAATTTTTAAATAGCGGAATAATGGAAAACAAATGCTAAAGCAAATTCTGTTACCTACTTACGTGTGTGGATACATCCTTTGCACAAAACATTTCTGAAAAAGTGGGTTATATACGACTCCTGTCCTGGATTTCTAGTATACAAAAACTTAGCAAGATGGGCTTACTGTTTCGTTCGTTAAGGGGGGCGTTTACATTACTGGAATCGACTTTTCTACATAGGCAATCCACTTCAAAGTTTAAGAAATAGTATTTGGTGCTAAGTACTCGAAAAGTGCAGAGTATGAAAACTCCAGTGCTTGGATTGCCATGTACACAGCATAGCTAAGCTCAAACTTTTAAATTGGTGTCATTAATTAATGTCAGAATAAGAACAGCTCAAATTAGCACAAATGCATGAAATAACTCAGACAAAATTTTTCAGTTTTTTATTAAAGCAGTTTTTGCGTTGTTTCTGAAAGTTCAAATATTATAAAATCAAAATTTTACATAATTTAAGCTTTAGCAAAATATACAAAAATTGCGCATGCGCACTACTACTCCGAAAACATGCTTGCAAAATTTGAGCCAATTTTAGTTACGTGTGATCCGTATTTGCTTTGCCATGAGCGATAGCAGTGGTCAACGTAGACTAACCATAACTAAAATCACCTAAAATCACCATCATCACAATCACATCAACTTTTGATAGAAACTACGTATAGAAGTGAAATGGACGTCATTTTAAAGCTGCAATCTTTCACAATACTCCATTCTGTAGCGCTTCTACCAGGGTTGGTGGACCAAGAAGAGACCAAGAACAAGCCCAAGACGGAGGCGTCAGGCACCCTTTTACCCACGAAACCAGGACCTAGAGGAGAGAAGGAAAGAGGGGTGTGCAGCTTTTCACTCACCATTTAAAGGAAAGAATTGGCCCAACCGAGGTTCGAACCGGCCCTTCTGATCCCGGGACAGACGTGCTAACCCACTACACCACTGGGCCATATTTACTTAGGATTTTTGTAAAACGTCTATCGGTCCTTGTTAGCATCGCTTCTACTTACCTGCTTCTAGAAAGATGTATTTCAAAACATCTCCTAAGCTAGGAGTGCTGTCCAAAACTCTTTGTATTTCTCCTTGGTTAAGGAAACTTAGGAACTATTTAGAATGGGCTCAGGAGGTCTCCAAATCCCATTCTAGAAAACTTCTAGACATTCCTCTAAGTACCCTCTTGTGAAAATGCTTAGGATAACCTTTTGCAACGCGGCTCTGATACGTATTCTAAGCAGACAGGGGAATTTAGTTCATAAGATCCTACAACTAGCCCATCTTGCTGTGCAGCGCGCAATATGCAGGTTGGGCATCCAGTTAGACAGCACAAACCAGCTAATGATTGGGCGAAGGACCAAACACAGGTTAACCAAACACATGTCTGCGGGGTCCACGTCCCCCCAACCCGGACAAGGTTCAACCGCTTTCGGAAACAAGGGGTAAACAAATAGGACAAGGGGAATTAAGCAAAAATACCCGGAAAAAATTAGTTATTAAACAAAAATTTTAAAAAATCTCCGGCTTCACCATACTTTTCTTAGCCAACATGTTTAATTTTTCACAAATTTCTGAAATTTTTTTGGAAATAAAAGGTTTTGCTACAAATTTAATAAAAAACAGCAAATTCTAATAAAGTTAGCGTTAACTTTTGAAAAAATTCGCAGTTATTCATCAGGTGCAGGCCCCCCTGAAAATTTTGGTTCAAGGTACAACTAGTGTTTGAGGCCGGCCGAGGTTTCACCGGCCGGCTGCCGGCCGGCCGCCGGTCGGACGATCGCCAGCCGGTGAGCCCGTAAGCCGGCCGGCCGGCTACCGGCCTAGAGCAGTTTGCAGTGCAGTTATTATAACTGCTAAGATATTTATTTTCGGATATTATCTTAGAAAAATAGCACAGCATAACATAAAAAATTAGCAAAACTAGATTTGGAGTCCATTTTAAGCTTAGTTGCTCTACTTTGTAAATTTCTGATTGGTGATTTGTATCCCAGCCGGCGGCCGGCCGGCCGGCCGGTCGGCCGTTAGCCGGCCGGCCTCACCGGCCGCCGGCCGGCCGCCGGCCGGTAGGAGCCGGCCGGCCTCAAACACTAGGTACAACCCACCTGAAAGTTTTTTGGGGACTAGCCCCCCTCTCAGTACCCGACCCCATTTCAATGTATGGACCCAACAAAACTAAGAATTATTTACTATATTTATTCTGAAAAAGAAAATTTTGGATCATGTAGTAATAGGTAACCTGACATGGACCGGCTATTCTGTTTTCAATGACATCCCATCGTCCAAGGACTTACAAAAATATATGCCTTACATATGCTTCATTTTTATCTTAATCCACGCATGAAACATGATTCAGTGCAAAGAATTTTTGATTAGCTTTTAGACTCCAATGTTCATAAGTTATCAATTCAAAATGTTATGCAGCTACGTAGTTACTTTGAGATTCAAATAGGCAAGGTACAGCATCTTCAGGCATTGGATAACCGGGATTGCCGCAGCCACATTTTTCAATTAGCCACTTCTGCTTTGTTATTTCTATGCAGTCCTAAAAGCTTTAGCTGCAATAGTTTAGTTTCCAGATTTTCTTATAAGGTATGATCTAATCTCAGCTAATAATAGTGACATTTAAATTGAATGAACTACAATCTAAAGATCACACAAAGGAGAAGTTGACAACCCAAATACAACATTTTTTAAACCCACAGACGCAGAACAAAATACATTTGAAGCAGCAAAACAGCGCACTTTCCAAACAATTATCACATACATCAGTACCAGACGTCTTTGAACAGTTGCTGAATGGAGCTGCAAGTTTTGTCAAATGACGCTGCAATAAATAACACCGTCTTGAGAACTGAACGGGTTATGAGTGTCCTAGTAATGTTTTGTCTCAATGTTGTTTGAATTACCAATGACTACAAGAATCGTTGCACTTCTCTCTGATTCAATTGTGTCCCTTTCACTACATGGGTGAAACTACAAAGGAACGGCAGAAACATTTTCCACGAGAAACATTTGTGAAACATAAAATTTTTAATTCTCATCCTAGTCCTTCCTTTCTGCAAATTTTTTAGTTGTTCATCAAGCCTAGACACTAGGCGTTTGCTGAAAAGACTGTGAGAAGAGCATGTACTTGTTATCTACAACGATTTATAGTGATATCTACAACGATTGTGCTGTGCCTAACTAGAAACAAGTCGGGCCGAAAACAGTATATCGGTTGTCTTGCAGAAAACTGAATCGCTGCAGAAGCCGCAAACAAAAAGCCTAATTAAAATATTTACTGGATTAATACTTTCTTAATTTGCTAAACGAGCTAAATTTGAGAAGGAGCTGGGATCTGTTGATCAGGCTAACTTTGACCGTCACGCTACGTAGTGCGCAAACAGCTCTTCGTTCACAGATGCACTATATCTGACATTTTCTGACGCAAGGGTCTTGCTAGTGTACCACCTGCCAATTGTGCCTTTTCAGGTACGGGCATTTGGTATATTAAGCAGATGGGGAAGCGAAAGCTACAACAACAAAATGACTACACACAAATTTGCGTTACCTTGGTTATGGTGATTGTTGACGCTTCGCCCGGGCGGAATGTCAGTGCTTCTTGGCTAAAATACCTTGACGTCGATATAAGCACTTTTATTCCTGCTGACAGAATCTCTTTCATGAACTCAGTTTGATTGACATTGAGAAGAAATCGAAGTGCTACAATTTAAAAATAGTTGGAAAATAATGCAATAATTGGCCACTCAATTCAAAACAGCATTAGCGCATTAGCAAATAGCGTAGCAGTCTGTGACTTTCCTTATGAATAACGTGCTTACATTTAATAAAAACTCGTGTAATTCTGAACCAACTTACAGCTAGAAATTCCTTCCAGTGGTGAAATTGTCGCATTTTTAGCTCTTTCAAGATTGTAACAGTTTCCATTTACATGATATGTGTTTGCTAAGGAAACTAAGCTGAAATATCGAAACTCTTTAAATAGTGAATCCTCTCGGTTTGTTCACAAACCATTCGATGCATTGTGAATTATTCACGTTGAAGCCAGAACGCTGGATGTCACCCTTGAAGGATTTAAGAGTATATACTACTGATCGCTAGCTGGGTCTGCTAGACTCTTTGGACGTCGGACTGACCATAACAGAACCAGCAGTTAGTTAGACAACAACTTTTCTTACAAAATATAATAACTTTCATGAGTTTTTAAAATATTAATCGTTAACTTTTTGTTTATTTTGGGTACAATTTGTGTTTTTGTGTATTTGCATTTTGTGTATATATTATATTATATTATATTAAATTATATATTAGATATATAATTTTTAACAGCACATTTCGTAACTTCCATAGCCTTCGCTAAAATCACGTCAAATGTATTGCAGGCCTGCCCCGGAATTTGGAAAAGATGGTACATCCGATATTGGCTGTTTTTGTCAAATCCACTCAAAGTTGGATTTTGGTGAACAATTTGACTCACTGGAACACTCGATCCATCACCTTTCATCCTAACCCACTTGGCCCACTTTTATATGAAGCACCCTTTCCAACCATCGTGTGACAGAACAAATTACACATTTATAGAGATCATACTTAACTAATTAAGCGAAACTTATTTATTTTACATTCAGCCTAATTTCTGTCGTCTTTATAGTTTTGTTTTGTTCATCATAACTAAAAAATTAACACAACAATTTAAGGCAACGACTTTCACTAAAAGTTCGATGTTGGAAAAGCTAGTTAGTCTTTTACTACATGATAGTATTAGGTTTAGTGTAAAATAGTTTAAAGTTTGAAAGAATTCCATGCAGCGTAGCGTCCTGTGGAGCTACAAGAAGTTGGTGTTTTCGGTTCTAAGCTCGACATGACACGTACACAAACTCCGCCTGGCCCTGATCGCTATGCACAAGGTACGGTACCCAAATTTTCCGGAAATAGTTCTGACATATAGCGCTTTCATATCATGTAAAATAATTGTGGTGACTATGTAGTTGAGGGAAAAGCAAATGTTTTGAGGAGTTTTGTGCGCACTAGAGGTTCGCAATCGTAATCATAGATTCAACACATGTTGCTAGTGTTGACGGTTTTGATGCCCTGAGTTTTGGATTAAAGGATATACATTGATATAGATTATCACAATTTGGCGACGAGGGTGGGATGGACCACTTCCGCCCACCTCCACCGTTCCTGGATACCCCAGGCCCACCTCATATCCCATGGAAACTGTGGGAACCCAGATTTCTAACCTACCTTACCGCCACTGGATCTGATAACTTTCCTGAAGCACGTTGAATAGCGAAGCCGAAGCGAAGAGCGAAGAATAGCGATACCCAATGGCGAAGCTACTTTTGACACTGTTTTACAGACACTTCGGTCCCATTTTGCTCCGAAGACCAATGTAGTGGCTTCACGCCACGAATTCCGTCAAAGAAAGCAGAGCTTATCGGAAACTGTTGACAGTTATTACAGTGATTTGTGCTCCTTGTCCGTCCCCTGTGACGTTCAAGACCCACAGGAAATGATCAGAGATCAGTTAGTAGAAGGAATCAGTAATCCGAATATTTGCGAGCGATTGTTGTTCGAACAACGATCTTGTTACCATACATGGAGAAACCCTGTCAATCTGTGCCATAACTATCGATTCTCTAAAACAGCAATAGCCTACCCTGTTCTCACAGAACCTTTGAGAGATAAAGAGATTCGCCCACAAGATAGAGATTCAAGAAAACACAAGACTGACATCTTCCCTAGTGCTGTCACGCTTGCAACCACTCCCGTAACGTTCGTGTTGATCAGGGAAAGTGTCCTTGTCAATGCCAGAGCTTGAATTTCTTGGACACTTGTTATCGAAAGGTGGAATCAAGCCGAGTCAAAAGAATGCCAAAGCAATTAAAGAGTTACCAGAACCTAATGACAAAGCCACATTGAGAACGTTTTTTGGGAATGGCATCATTTTATCTTCGATTTGTCAAAGATTTTGCGACTATCAGCGCACCCCTGCGAAATCTTACCCACCAAGATGTTCAATTCAAATGCCAAAACCTGAACAAGAATTATTCACTAAGCTGAAAGAAGCTATTTTGGCCTCACCTATCTTGGGGTATTTCCATCGTGGATGTGAAACACCAGTTACAACTGATGCTTCAGCTGTTGGCATATGCGCAGTAATGACGCAACTACAAAACGGAAATGAACGGGTCATTGCACATGCCTACAGATCACTGACAGATTGTGAGAAACGCTATTCTACCAGTGAAAGGGAAGCGCTCACCTGTGCTTGGCCATTGAGAAGTGGCATACCTATCTCTGGGGATGCCCATTCACCCTACAAACCGTCCATCAGGCTTTTAACCGTTCACTTGATAGTGGTACCAAAAATCACAAACCGATGCGTGTTGCCCGATGGTATGCAAGATTGCTCCAGTACAACTACAAGGCGAAATATAAACCGGGTTCATAGAATTTACCAGCAGATGCCTTATCCCGGTTACCGATACAGAACTTAGAAGATCAGCGTACCGAAGAAATAACCATATCATATCTTCATCAACGCGAAGCCATACCACTGAAAGAGTTGAAACAGGAAACTCTCAAAGACCAAACCATTGTAAATGCAAGAAAATCTCCGGTTGGCCAGACAAAAAATATTTGTCCAGCGACCTACTGCCATTCCTCAAAATGAAAGAAGAGCTATTTCTACTGGGCGGCCTACTTTTGAGAGGTGAGAACAAGATCGTTGTTCCAACAACTCTACAGAATCAACTACTGAGCTTGGCCCACGATGGACATCCGAGTACTACAAAAACCAAACACCTACACCGACAAGACTACTGGTGGCCTACCATCGACAGACAAGTCGAAGAGTTGCCAAGAAGTTGCTGGGTGTGTCAAACAAGCGACAAATCTGCAAAACCAATCAACACACAAACCCAAAGCTTTGCCCCACCACCAGGACCATGGTACCGGTTGGGGATAGACATAGTAGGTCCGTTTTCGACTGCACCGACACACCGGCAATACCTGATCGTCCTATGCGATCACTTTTCCAATTGGGTAGAAGCTTCAATTTGCAGCAATATTACGACCAGAACAGTGATGGAATCCTAACAGCTGTCTTCTCCAGATTTGGTTTTCCACATGAGTTGATATCAGATAACGTGCCTCAGTTCCGGAGTGTACATCTTGAAAATTATCTTCGAGAACGGGACATTCAGCATAATTTTACGGCAGTATACAACCCGCAGGCCAATGGAAAAGTCGAAGGGATCAACAGAGTGCTCAAAGAACGAATGCAAGCTCTCATGTTACTTGGAAAGAATCCTTAAGAGAGACCTTAGCCTCAATTAGATCCACACCCACTGCTGAAAACTTGTCTCCTGCGGAACTCATGTTCGGATGGCGGATGAGAACAAAACTAAATTCAACTGCCCAGGAAGCTCTTACCACGCAGCCACGTCCACCGTCCTTTGCAATCCCTCTTATGAAGAATGAAGTCAAAGAGGGTGATTACGTCAGAACTAAATTGCCTTCAACACAGAAAGGGGAACTGCAATATAGCAACACCAGAAAGGTCATAGCCGTCAAAGGTTTCCAATCGTATCAGCTGGACGACGGATCTATTTGGAATTCACGGAAACTACGGAAATCACTACCTGGTCATACGAAGGAAAGACTGAATGGGGATCATCAAGATGAAACCACTACAGACCCACATTTGATGATGTCAAGTGATCCTGAGGAAGCTAATATCCCTCTTAGAGGACGACACCAGGAACAGGCTGACTGTCCAGCTCCTATCGAAGCTGACGTTCAGCAACGATATCCCCAGTGGGTCAGAAATCCACCCTCCAGATATAATCCAATCACAAGAACATATGAGAGAAGAGCCTATTTTGACTAAACCTAACAGAAATATTTAAACAAGGAAAAAATGTGGTGACTATGTAGTTTAGGAAAAAGCAAATGTTTTGAGGAGTTTTGTGCGCACTAGAGGTTGAACAATCGTAATCATAGATTCAACACATGTTGCTAGTGTTGACGGTTTTGATGTTCTGAGCTTTGGATTAAAGGATATATATTGATACATAGATTATCACAATAATCTCTAGACTATTGTATTCTTTTCTGTGAAATACAATCAAAGTGCTAAAAATTGTGTTGTATGTCTACACGGGTGGAGGTTAACTAACGTCTAATGAGCTGTGGTTTACCAAATGAACCCAACTTTGGTCCAATTAATACACCTAGCATCTGTCTTAACTGTTGTAAACATGACGTCATTTTGTTAATCACTGCGTTCGCTGTGCTCCATTACATTATCCATATTGTCGCTGTTATTTGGTGCCATTTCGAAGATGTGTGTCAATTACTCCAAAGTACTATGGCAGAATCGGCTGAAGCTTTGCGCATTACAGGCCAGTTAGTGTACCAATATGTGCAGAAGCTAGGTCACTAAACCTTGCTCCAATATTTAGAAATGCTAGATTGATTTCTCGAAGTATGGATGGCGATCATGCGTTATCCAAATGCGTCATATCTAAAAACGGATCTCATATTTAGATTCATCAGGTCAAGTAACCCTATTAAGCACCTTTTCGACAAAAACGGAGACATAAAATTTTTGACCCCATTTTTACTGCGCTTAGCTAACTAAAACGTTTGCTAGCGCACTAACCAGAAAACCAATGCCCTCAAACTTACCCACAGTTACTAATAATACTATTAGAGCCTAATAATTGCTAAGAAGCTGGGATAGCTGCTAATTTTATTAGATCGAAAACGGCGCACGGTCACCTCGCAACTTTTTGCAAAATTTGAAACTTTGACCTGTTATTGCTGTAGAAGCAAGCTACGCTCGAAAGCCAGAACACTTTTAATATTTAGTACTAGAAACAATAAACATTCGTAGCGAAAAGTGACAAAATCGGTCAAACCGTTAAGTCACCAGATGTGAAAAAAGCTTTTTGAAAAAACCAATTTTTCGAACTAAAATTTGTACTCTGGAGTCCTGCCAAAAACGGTGTATTTGAGATATATTGTTGCCCACCCTAAACTTTTTCACTGTGACATGTTGGCTAACGATAGGCGAAAAAGTAACTCTCTCCGACGATGTCGTGCCAACCCCTTCGTAGCACCCCCTTAACTAAATCCAAATTTTGAAACACTTTTATAAGCAAATTGACTCCTATTGCATTATTGTGTCGTTTGTATTGCGACATCACTTAATTTTGTATTGAATTCTGTACTTTACTTTTGAAACATTTACCTGTGTCTGGGTTACTTCTACCAGAAATTCCATATTTTTGTCCATTTCCTATATAATAAACCAGCTTCACTATTTAACACTTCTCGTCAATTAATATCTCAAACATTAGCACATGCGAACTAAGCGGATCTTCTTAAAATAAACTTTCAAAACTTACGTTGAACAGTTACTTGCAAAGTTTTTGTTGTCGAAGCAGGAAACAAACATGTTTCCGGAATTGAATCCCGTTAGTAACAGCCTGTTTACGCCTTCAGCGAAGCTAAAATACTCAATGGCGTCCGTAAGAATAGACGAAAAGACTAACGGACTCGACATGTTTAGTCCTCGAAATCGCGATACTGCCTCTTGCAGTGTTTGTGAAGACGCAATATGTAAGTATCCAGTGTTAGAATTCTGATCGTCACTTTCTCCAGGCATTCTGAGTTCAGCTGTCATTGTTACAATGTCAATAAACTTAATCAGATCAGATTCTGCAACACATGCATAGCCATCTTCGTATGCTTGGCACGTTTCTTCTAAAGAGCATGGCGATGACTCACATAAATCACTACCTAAATTATTTAAAGAATCTGGTTTTGAACCCAGTAATAAGCATAGACGTTGATCATGAATGTCACCAATAGTAACAAATCAAGCAACCACGTATAAGCATATCAACGTATGAATGCAATTTATGCTGTAAACTTGATTTACCTGGTTGCAATATCCACTGCTTAGAGTAAACTATGTTGGCTGTACTTTTTAATCTGAATAGAGCTATAACTGCAGCAGCAGTTATGTGAACTAAAGATTTTAGTACATGTTTTATTGAAGCGTAATCGTGAGGGTGGCTCAAAGCACCTGTTTTTGAATGCTTTTCAATTGATGATGTTGCAGAATTTAAAGGACATAGCCAGGTGAACCACAAACTAAGCTATATCTGCGAAAGAACGGGTCTCGAAGAAAAAACAACAATGATGAAAATAACGTTAAAAGTGGTGGCATGGAGGAGGATGACGACAGCAAATGCTGGAGTGGAAATGAGGATTGTACTGCTACAGTATTCTTTGACAATGTAAAAGATGACATAGGTTGCGACGATGGTGAGACTGCTCTTGCTACAGATGGAGGCCTTGACGACGACAAAGATGATACTGTTTGAAGTGGTACAGACGGAGGTAGTGAAGGATATAATTTTATTCTCACTGACATCATGACACTGACATGACAAACTGAAATCACCAAGTATGAACCTGACAATGGCATTGATGATTGGAGTAACCAGGACTTTGATGATATTACGGTTGCCACTGCATTTGCTGCCGTCAACAAAAGTGATGAAACGTCTACTAATTTAGATGGAGACGATAGCGCTGATATCGAAAATGACGTTGCTTGTGTTGAAAACGCTGATAATGAAGTCGGGGATGCAAATGGTAGTTCTGCAATTGATGATGGTAATGATACTGCTGCTGAAGACGATAACTGTATTGGTAATGAAATTGTTGACGATGATGGTGGCAGTGATGACAACGGTGGTGGTGATGATGGCAATGAAATCGTTAATGATGATGACCATGATAGTAAAGTGAACTGTGACAATGGTAGTGGCGATGATGAGGATGGCGCTGACAATGATGATGACTGCAGTGGCGGTAAAGTTGTTGATGACGACGACGATGATGATGACCGTAATGATGATGATTCTGACAATGGCCATGATAACGATGACATTGAATATTGAAACGACGATGAAAACAATCGAATCGCTGATGATGGTGGCAAAGATGGTGTCGTTGATATTACCAGTGACGATAAGTGAATAATCAATGATAAACTTGAAAATGACAACAACGCTGATAATGAAGTCGCACATGGTGATGGCGTAGATGATGCTGTTAACGACACCACTGAAGACGACTGGATAAGCGACGATGACGTTGAAAATGGCAAAGACGATAATAATGACACTGATGAAATGGTTGATGAAAAGGAAAGTGATAACGTTAATGGCAGAGATGACGCTGAAATTGTTAATGATGACGACCGTGACAGTAAAGAGAACTGTGATGATGACAAAGATAATGTT
The DNA here is from genome assembly GCA_030248195.1 of Trissonchulus latispiculum. NCBI lineage: Eukaryota > Metazoa > Nematoda > Enoplea > Enoplida > Ironidae > Trissonchulus > Trissonchulus latispiculum. The sequence continues at coordinate 17,095 of JASAND010030930.1, forward strand.
AATGATGGTAACGATGATGATGCTGATGATGATAATGGCGATGGCGATTTTGATGACGTTGATGGTGGTATTGTGGCTGTTGTTGTCATTGTGGTTGATTTAGTTGTTACTGTTGATAGTAGTTGTGACGATGATAACGCTGATGTTGACAATGATGATGAAATGGATGATGACAGTAACGCTGGTAACAGCAATGAAAATGATGAAGGCGTAGATAACGAAGAAATTGTTAGTGCTGAAGATGACAACGACGATGACAATGATGATAATGACAATAGTGGTGATGATGATGATGGTGGTGGTGGTGATGATGATGATGATGATGATGATGACGATGATGATGGTGATGAATACGAGGAGGTGGATGATGACAATAAAAATGATAATGACGACGATGATAATGAAATAACAGATGACGATGGCCAAAGCGATGTCGTTGATGATACCACTGACGATGACTGGATAAGAGATAAAAATGATGAAGACGCCAACGACGACAACAATGACGAGGGCGAACTAAATGATGGCAATGATGATAATAATGATGATGATAATGTTGATGACTGTGATGCCGGTGAAATTGCTAATGATGACGACAATGACAGTAAAGTGAACGGTGATGATGATAATGACGACGGTGATGGAAATGATGAGGATGACACTGAGAATTTTGATGGTGGCCACGTCAACAATGTCGATGATGGCAGTGATGTAGTGGATGATGGTGATGAGGGTAATGGTAATGGTGGTGATGCTGATGATAATGGTGATGACGATGGCGATGAATAGGAGGAGGAGGATGTTGATGTAGATGTTGATGTTGATGGCGCTGACGATGATAATGATTCTAATGATGATGATGATGAAGAAGATGGTAATCTTGATGTTGATGTTGATGATGCTGACAATGACGACGATGATGATGATGATGATGACGATGATGGTGATTGTAACGATGATGATGAAGATGGTAATGTTGATGGTGATCTTGTTGTTGTTGTTGTTGATGATGATGATAATGATGACGATGATGATGTTGATGATGATGATGATGATGACGGTGGTGACGAGGATGTTGATGTAGATGTTGATGGCGCTGACGATGATGATGATAATGTTGGTGTTGATGTTGATGATGATGATGACGACGACGATGCAGTGGATGATGATGGCGGTGATGAGAGTGATGACGCTGATAACGATGATGCAGACGATGATGATTGTAATGATGATGATATTGATGATGTTGATGCCGATGTTGCCGACGACGACGATGATGATGATGATGGTGACGATGATGGTGATGATGGTGATGATGATGGTGATGATGGTGATGATGAAGACGATGATGACGATGATGATGACGACGACGAGGATGTTGATGTTGATGTTGAAGTTGATGGCGCTGACGATGATGATGATTGAAATGAGGATGATGATAATTTTGGCGTTGATGTTGATGTTGATAATGATGATGATGATGATGATGATGATGACGATGATAATGTTGATGGTTGTAATGATAAGGATGATGTTTCAGTGGATGACGATGGCGGTGATGAGGATGATGACGATATTGACGATGATGCTGATGTTGCTAACGACGACGACGATGATGATGATGATGACGACGACGATGATGATTGTGATGATGATGATGAAGATGATAATGTTGATGTTGATGTTGTTGTTGGTGATGATGATGATGATAATGATGACGATAACGATGATGATGACGATGATGATGACGATGTTGATGGTTGTAATGGTGCTGATGTTGTTGTTGAAGATAATGGTAATGGCGATGATGGCGATAAGGATGGCACTGAAATTTTTGATGACGACCATGTCAATAATGTCGTGGATGACGACGATTCAGTGGACGATGGTGGCGGTGATGAGGATGATGACGACGATGATGATAATGCTGACGATGACGATTGTAATGATGACGACGACGACGCTAATGATGATGATAATGATGATGATGAGGACAAGGATGTTGATGTTGATGGCGCTGACGATGATGAAGATTGTAATGATGGCAATAACAATGATGATGACGATGATGATGTTGATGATGATGATGATGACGATGAGGACAAGGATGTTGATGTTGATGCTGATGGCGCTGACGATGATGAAGATTGTAATGATGACGATGACGATAACGATGATGATGATGATGATGATGATGATGATGATGATGACGATGATGATGATGATGATGATGATGAGGACAAGGATGTTGATGTTGATGGCGCTGACGATGATGAAGATTGTAATGATGGCAATAACAATGATGATGACGATGATGATGTTGATGATGATGATGATGATGACGATGAGGACAAGGATGTTGATGTTGATGCTGATGGCGCTGACGATGATGAAGATTGTAATGATGACGATGACGATAACGATGATGATGATGATGATGATGATTGTGATGATGGTGATGATGATGATGACGATGCTGATGGCGCTGACGATGATGAAGATTCTAATGATGACGATGACGATAACGATGATGATGATGATGATGATGATGGTGACGATGACGATGATGATGATGATGATGACGATGGTGATGAGGATGTTGATGTAGATGTTGATGGCGCTGACGATGTTGATGATGATGATGATGATGACGACGATGCAGTAAATGATGATGGCGGTGATGAGGATGATGACGCTGATAACGATGATGCAGTCGATGATGATTGTAATGACGATGATGATATTGATGATGTTGATGCCGATGTTGCTGAAGATGATGATGATGATGATTGTGATGATGGTGATGATGATGATGACGATGATGATGGTGGTGGTGATGGTGATGGTGGTGATGATGATGATGACGATGATGATGATGATGGTGATGATGATGATGATGATGATGATGACGATAACGATGATGATGATGATGATGATGATGATGACAATGATGATGATGATGATGACGATGGTGATGAGGATGTTGATGTAGATGTTGATGGCGCTGACGATGTTGATGATGATGATGATGACGACGATGCAGTAAATGATGATGGCGGTGATGAGGATGATGACGCTGATAACGATGATGCAGTCGATGATGATTGTAATGACGATGATGATATTGATGATGTTGATGCCGATGTTGCTGACGATGATGATGATGATGATTGTGATGATGGTGATGATGATGATGACGATGATGATGGTGGTGGTGATGATGATGGTGGTGATGATGATGATGACGATGATGATGATGGTGATGATGATGATGATGATGATGATGATGATGATGATGATGATGATGATGATGATGATGATGATGATGATGATGATGATGTGGTAGGAAAGCAGTCGTAGGCAGGTGTGGTGCCTGAAGCAATATGGCCACTGCCTTTACTCATTTTCACGCTAAATATTTAGCTTAAATCCCGCCCAACAAGTTATAATTCTGTTTATTCAAACATAATTTGAATATTAATTTAAAAACACGTAGTTTTGTCCTTCTAATAACAGAGTAATAAATAGTATCTGTATTCTGGTTAGGGATAGTGTCAGCTTGTCTTCAAAGTTTGTTGGTGTGTAGGGAGTTACTATGCTTGCGGAATTGGCAAGATTTGTACAGTTATTAACTTTGAGCAATTCTAACTGCCGTGTTATTAATATCTTTCGATTTGTCTCATTGTTGGCGCAAATACAAAGCACGTGTGTGGGCAAAGAGTAGCCACTCATTGGTTCCTAGCTGCCTTCCTGTGACCCGCTACGCTACGTGATTATGTTAGATCACCTTCAGATACTTTTGAACCACAAAATTGACATGTATTCATGTTGCAAGTGGCATAAAACTTAAATGCATGGGCAGAATTCATTCATAATATTTGGCAAAATTTTCTAGACCTATGGGGTGTGTGTGAATAACAAATTTTTGCTTCCGAGATCGCTCCAGAATTAAATTATTAAATTCGGCTCCCTAAGTTTTCCATAGTTTGTTCTTCAAGGTTAAGCCACCATTGCTCCCAAAATCGTGAGTCACAGCAAAACTAATGCCACATGATTATTGCCCAATTATTCTTAAATATTTATGTTGGGTGTCGCCAAATTTAAGGGGTCGCCCATTTCTTGGGCTTTCGTGCTTTCAACACGTTTGTTTTCCGGTATGTTCAGCTAAGTAATAACTCCGCCAGTTGAGGTACACCTATCTGCTATTTGTCTGTTATCGTAACGTGCTTTTGGTATTACACTTAAATTAAAAAGCTCATTTTAAACTGACCCGAAGTAGGACTGCAGGTATCAAAATACGAGATTTGACAGATTATGCGAATTAAGCCGTTGCTTTCGCAGGGAGTGTCAAACGCGACCATATACGACGCTTCGACATCCGAGCAATGCTCTGCGCCGTTCATGTTGTTTGGTTCACCTGGCCTCCAACGCAGTTCTTTGGCAATGCAGGATTCGTTGTCGAAAAGTGTCCATGTTCCTAACAAATGAACATCTCCAACTTTTGGAAAAGAAAATACGTCAATAAAACCCGATAAAAATCGATAATCAGTTATTATTTATTCCAAAAGGCAAATGATAACAAGCTTTTATATTTTCGTGTTGGTTTAGTGTTCAAGGCATTGATTGGATATCAAACCAACATTAACGCGGGCTCAGATTCTGGGAATCTAACCTTACTTCGGCAAAGGGACCTCCCTTGAACATTGCGAAATGTCAAAGACAGAAGCTTACCAAAACTATCTTAAAGGTCGGTAATTGTTGCATTGTTTTCGGGATTTAGTCATTTTCAGCAATTTGCCCGCTTAGATTTGCCTAACGACTTTCAATTAAATCGCTCAAGCGCCTTCTTTACCTTTATTCCTATTTGAACGAGAGACTGGAGGGTTTATCCTTCTTTCCTTTTCTCAGTTCCTTTCGTTTTTCTCAGAGGTCACCCGTTTTGCTGGTTGGCTCCCTAATTCCATTCACGCTATTCCGTAGTCACAATCACAACCATAAAGTGATTAGCAGTGACTCTAGGAAAGCTTTCACTTTACTGTTGCTATATACCCTACGCTGCGTCTGATGGGTGTCACCTCGATATCTGGTTGGCCCGCACGTTAAATTAATGGATCTGACACGTTTGATTCCGCAGTAAGAGCACAACCTCTCTGGAAGATTTCGTAAAGTTTCCCGTAAGTTTCGAGACAATTTTCGTCTCCTTACCTTCCTTCAGTGTGTCTCTTGCTTCCATCCAAAAATAGTAGTTTTCGTATGATCTGAAATTTCAGTGCATGTTTTATATAAGTGTAAACCAAGGTTACTGTGATATCTGGAATCTACAATCTATTTCTGCAATCGAACCATTACTTCTCAACTGTGCCAAGTCATCCTTTTTTACGATTCGCAATAATCTCATGATTTACCCACTATTGTGTATTATCTACTGAAAGATTATCTTGATGGATACAAAAGAATTGGACATGTGCGTATAGTAGTAAAATACAGGGGTGGGCGTTTGTGAAGGTTACCACCGCTTCTGACTGTTTCCCTAGGTTACAAGACTGTCAGTGTAGATTTAGGATACTTCTTTTCAAAATGTCAAAAATATCCAAAATATCGGAAACACCTTCCTCAGTGCTCAGACAACTCAAACTTAACTTTCCAAAGCAGTGTTGTAGTACTAGTCAGTCAACAATTCCGAAATCATCAGCTTACAAGTAGCTCATTAACAGATCAAAATGACACTTGTTTTCAAAGATGATTAATGTCGCATCTGGATGCTCATTTTTGCATATCTGTTTACTATCCCAGTATGTGGCTGTTGTGCTCAAAACTTTCATACAGCTGTTCCATATTGGTTCCCATCCAGCAGGACAAGCTATTAATATAAAAAACAGTTCTTTTAAAAATTCAAACGTGTTTTCCCTGCTGCGCCTCAGCGTTAGATTACAGTTAGATTAGATGTACCAAGTAACAATTTAACTCTAAATTAACAAAAAAAGCCACTGATTTCATAGTGAATAAAATTTAGATGGAGCGGAGCCCATTCAGCTGGCACACAGTTAATGCAACTAATTCAACAAGTTTAGTTTGCGTAGCATAAATTACAATGCTTAAAGAGTTATTTTAGGCTCAAAGGGAACTTCTTATTAATCGTTTAGCTTCGATCTTACTATTTCATCTTATATTCATTTTCGAAAACGTTATTTTGTCTTCGAACTTAAGTACAAATTTTTCGGACATACGTTGACTTGAAGCAATGACACAAAAAGCTTACAAATCTAACATTCCAATCAATTTGTAGTGGGCTTAATTTCGTACTTACTTTGTCGTATGCTTCGTTTTTGTTCATCACTGTCTTCCCTGTTGACATCAGTGACTGTTGCAGGTGTTGGAACTGAGCTTGCAAACGTCGACTTCTTCAACAACTCAGAAGCCACCTTCTAAAAAGTAAAACATCGAGGATTCTATTAGCAATTTTTAGAGAATGTTAGTCAGTGCAAATGTATCTCAGCTCAAAGATTAGGAAAACCTCCAAATATTGACACTACCATTATACTAAGCTTACCGAAGCTCCGTTAATTCAATTTAAGCAACTACCAAAGCCAGTTTGTAATTTGAGGGATAGAAATATCATAATAACTTTTGTATTTCGTAAACACTCTACTAACGACCGAGTAGCAAAGAAAACTGCAGTGCTCATAATCATTATGAATGAAAATTTGCTCAGCAGTTTGTGCTTACTGAAAATAGACAGTAAATAATTAGTTCCGACAGTGCTTACAGAATACAGAAATTGCTACAACATGCATAACTTACACATGCACAATAACCCCCCCCCGTGCCAACAATTTATAACAAATACATAAATGAAGCTTTTAGCATTCACAAGCCTAAATATGAATATTTTGTTTATAAGCGCAATATCAGCCAATATTTGGAAATTATGAGCTTCGAAGGGCAGTTAGATAGCCAGTGCCGCCTTGCAAATGATTCTCCTAAGTACCAACTGGGGATCTGCCTAAGCGAAAAACCTAAAAGTTTTCTCCCAGAATTAGCTGGCATTGCTCAGGTGATAGTAGCTTAAATGAGTCTAAACTAAGGAAAAGGTGTCCACATTATTTGCTTGAAGTAGTCTACGCCACCTGTGGATTATATACATTTTCAGTGTAGACAACCATAGACAGAGAATTAATGAATCATGTAGGTTACGCCTGCAAGGTAAGATAAACATATCACTTTACGATTCCTAATTACAAGTACATACAAATATACTGAAACGGTATAATTAATTTCTTTAAATTTGACACACAGGCAATTTTTGCATTGAGTTTCCAAAAATTTCCAAAAATAACACAAAACAAGGGGTCAGAAGTCAATTGGAATTGTCGGCGAAACACAAATTCATAGAACCCCTTAACTTTGCTGTTTCATATGTTTGCTTTAAAATCTCTCTTATTGCATACATTTCCTTCATTGCATTGTAGTGTTTTAGTGGCAACGTAAAAAGTATTAACTGTCATTTTGGTCTAGATACGTTAAAAATTGAAACAAATTAATCATTCCCTTTCATTTTGTATGTATGTGGAATCGAAAATTGATATATTTATCGTTCCTTGGGTGCCCGCGTAACTTTACATGATGCGTTCTCTGTCTATGGTTGTCTACACTGAAAATGTTTGTAAACCGCAGGTTCCCGCGAAGACTACTTGATGCAAGTAATGTGGGCACCTTCTCCTCAGTTACATACTCAGGTGCCCGCGTGAGCTACTATCACCATGGCTAACCTAGGAGAAATGTTAGAAATGGTGAACAGCACTTTAAGCTATTGCGAATTATTTCAAACTCAATTCCCCTAAGCATCTAAGCTTAGGACGATCTTATGCAACACGGCTCGGGATTCTGGAAACAGCAAATCGGCAATACGAATGCAGACAGCACTTACATAAGTTGCAAGAGACTTGACACTAGCCATTGTTAACGGATGAAATGGACTGAGATTACATATAGATACAGCTGGGAAAGAGTCATCCAGTGTTAGCTCCTTCTGAAGCAATACTTCCACAATATACCTATTATCCTCTTTGTATATATAAGCAATTTTTTGTACAGTGGACGCATGGATAGCAACTTAAACAGTAATTCTTAGCAATGAACTAACAGATTTTTTCTCTTTATTTGCTATTACAGTTGCATTAAATCACAATTAAAACGCCAAAATGGGCCTCTGACGAATATTAAATGTTGCACAATTATCAGTTGTGTACACACATTCGTATGTCAGAAGTGTTTTTCTGCTCACCTTGACCACAGTAATAACTGGACGCGTTTGGTGTTCAGCAAAGATGGTAAATGCCAGTACGATGCAGAAGGCAGCAACCATGACAGTGATCAGCAACCAGGAAAGTCGCCACCTCCATCGCTCGGCATTCATGACAGACCTCAATCCATGAGTGGAAATACGGTGCAGGTCGATGCCGTCAACCATCACAATAAAAGTGCCATAAAAACTATGAAAAAGATAGGTTTCTTACATGCCTTTCATTTCTTTATTGTTTATGAAAGAGTAGAGTAGAGTTCAAATTGTCTCTGCTAAATCGTTTAACTCCATGTAAGCTTGACATTCCAATATTTAACCCTTTCAAGAAAAGGAGCTAACTAAATTTAACTAGTTTGAAACTTGGTTTTAACTGTTAGATGAAGAAGCCCAAAACCTGCATGTGCAATTTGTGAGACTAGCATACGGTTGCGCGTCATGTTTGTGGATAATACAAACGAACTTCTGGGTGTTAATAACTTCGGTGTTTCCGGTACTACCGACACTAACCAGTTAGAGCCGGGCCAAACCTGCTTCAGGGATTTTCCTCCGTATGCTAAGTATAATTAAGCAACTGATTAGTACTTGTAAATTTGACCTCACCAACGATAATTTTCAACAAAAAGCACGACTACAGCAATTCAACCAAGAACTGATAACAATGAAATTCAGCAATCAGTCAGTTGATGGAAATGACTTGGAATGGTTATACCAGGCAAAAACATTTTTTGGGAGGCAAAAAATTTTATGTTTAGTCTTCTCCAACGCAGCGCATCACACTTCTATGTGATAAATTTAAATAAAGATAAAAATAAATGGAAATGTAGTGTTAGAAGGAAACTCTGTTAGTTTCTGGCTTTTGTCTGTCTTGTCGGCCTCCGTTTGCACCGACAACACTTTATGAGGATGAGTGCGATGAGGTTTTTGGCTCGCGGCTCGGCTCGGCTCGTCTCGCGAGCCGAGCCGAGCCGAGCAGGCAGCAATTTCTCACGAGCCGAGCCAAGACGAGCCGGAAAACTGAAGCTCCGAGCCGAGCCGATCCGAGCCGAGCCGAGCCGACCCCAGCAAAAAATAGAATTTCGACCAAATTTCCCTGCTATATTTTCACTTGTTTAACTAAAATTGCCAATAATTTCAGTGAAGACTAATACTAATTGCCAATAATTTTCTTTAGCTTTCTCGATATGTTCCAAGCAAATGTTAATCTTAATGTTAGGCTGTCCTTGACGCCAACTTGTGTATGGTATTGATATACTTTTAGTTAGAAAAACTTTTGACTTATTTCATTTTTACTTCTCAGTTTTGGTTTCATAAAAAATCTTACCTGTAAAATCCATTATTCTGTGTTTCTGGGTATTTGTAGTATTTTTATTTTATCAGATAGCGAAAAAGTTGTAACTGCTTCTAGTGCTCGAGTATATAATATGATCTTGAGAGGCTAAAGATAAACCTTAACGTGTAACTATAACTGGTTACGACTTCGTTAATAAATTTGACCAAGACAACAAGGAACTGAACAAAATAAAATTCGATGCAATCTGACTAATTTGAAATTTCAAGCTTGGCGAGCCGAGCCGAGCCGAGCCGACCCATTTTCAAAATTTTCCCGAGCCGAGCCGAGCCGAGCCGGGTATGACCGCGAGCCGACCCGAGCCGAGCCGACCTCATTTTCTCGCGAGCCGAGCCGAGCCGAGTCCGGCTCGTCCTCATCTCTGGCAGGAACTTATATTTGCACTGGCACGGATGCGACCCCGACATGCTGAAGCTCAAAATGCTAGGCTGTCTCCATATGGTTTTGTGGACTGCGATTGCATTCACCGTTATAGTTCGGTTATACGTACGTTTTTTCTTTTACCCACTGAGCTATGAGTAGGGTCGTCTTGCGTTCTTTTGAAATCTTTTGGGATCCTCAACTGACTAATATCTTTTTGGAACAGCACAAAAGCCAATGACACAAACGCAAGAAGCAAGACATAGGTAAGAGTAAGAATATATAATATATAAGAAGAAGAGTGCGCACTAGAGAGGGTTCCTTTTACATTGCATTGTGTAACGGTGCTCCGCTTCGTGAATGTTCCCTGTTTGGTGGAAGAGTTGACAAACACATGCTCCCTCCCCATTTGATGGGAGGGGGTTAGAGACCGTTACTCAGGCCCGTCGGGTCGGGCCCAACGTCGAGCGGGCCGGGCCGAGCCGATCCGAGCAGAAAAAATTTGGGAGCGAGCCGGGCAGGGCTGAGTGCAAGAGCGAGCCCGGCCGACGAAGATTCACTACATTTTTTCTATATTTATTGATTTTTAATAATATATATCTGCCAAAAGTTCTCCAACCACATGTAGAAATATTTGAGGTCTTTTATCAGTTTAAATGAGGACTTAATTTTTTTACATTTTTCAGAAACTATGTAAATGATTGCTTTCATGGTTATGCTGAAAATAGTGGCGAAGTTCTAGGTTCGTAATTCTTTTACGCATTTATGCAATAATGTGGGGCCAGTAATGACTTAATTTTGAAAGAAAACTCTTGGACTTGGCTTGACTTCAAATTCGTTCGTCAAAGTGTTGTAGGGCGTTCACTTCGTTTTAAGTATTTTAAATTTCTCATAACTTGAAGCCAAGGTGTTGGGGAGAAAGGGTGAGTGTGCTGAAGTCATATAGTACAAAAACTTGACGAAAAATGTCAATGTCAAACTGTTTTGTATACCAAAAAAGTTGACTACAATTTTAAGCTTACGAGCCAAAATTTTCCCGGGCCGGGCTTAAAAATTTCCGGCCGTGAAGGTCTCTACAGGGGGTAGCTAGAAAGAGTACCCGTTTAGTGGGAGGTTCTTAGGGGAGGGATGCAGGCATAGGAAAGATTGATAAGCCTGTAACGGGAGTTCCAGTGATGGAACCGGGTCACTTAGGCTTGACCCGGTGACCCGGTAACCGGCTGAGCCCTCCCCCGGTGACCCGGTGACCCGGTTTTCCAGAAAAGTCAAAGAAACTGCCAAAAAATTGGATTTTGCCCCAAACCGCTAAATTTTTTAACTTCTAATGTTCCAAGACCACCCGGAAAGAATAACTATGAATCTATGTTTCTCTAGGTTTTAGAAAAGTATTTAATAGCAGCTGAAGCATTTTCTAAGCTTATGCAGAAATGATTTGACAAAACCAATAATTTATCCGTCTGCTAAATTTTTCAGGCTAAAATATTAGTACCTGTTCAAAATTGCGGAGAAGAAGTCCTTTAAATTTTGGTTGTATTAACTGTTTCATTAAATTGAATTAAATGATTCACTTATCTTCACCATTTACCTTGGTTGCAAAAACAGTCTGAAAACCATATGATATATAGTTAATGTTAGATTTACGATTTATGCAATAATCATGAACCAATAAAGCTAAACAATAATCTGCCAGATATAGACAGATTCAAATAACCTCAAGCTGCGAAAATGCTCAAGGCTTAAATATTAGCAAATTAATATTTCATATCGAACAAAACTTTACCTAAATTTTAGCTTGGTAAGCCAAACATTTGTAAACTTTGAGGTAAATTCAGAAAACCGGGTCACGACCGGGTCGAAGCTCTTGACCCGGTGACCCGGTTCCATCTCTGAGGAGTTCAGCTGATGGTCCTGTGTTGTAGTTGGTTAGTATGTCTGTTTCCGGATCAGAAATGCCGTGGTTCGATCCCCGGCTGGACCAATTCTTTACTTTCAATGGTGAGTGAAAAGCTGAACCTCCCTCTCTCCTTCTCTCTTCTAGGTCCTGGTTTCGTGGTTACGACGGTGCCTGCGCCTCCCGTTCGGGCTTGTCCTTGGTTTCTTCTTGGTCCACCAGCCCTGGTAGAAACGCTACAATATTAGACTATTAGACGAGTTACGCGGTTACGACCGTAATGTAACGCTATAACCAAGCCCATATAAATAATAACTACAATTAAAGTTAAACTATTGCGCACTTTTGCGTACATGATGATGATAATACATACATGATAATAAGAGTATGCATGCCCTCTGTGATCAAAGTAAAACATGTGCTCTGTTCGCTAATTGTGCCCGGTTCTCCCTTCAAAAGTCTCCTTTTGTCGAAAGTTAACGATAGTTGCAATCAGTCAGGGCATTCCACTTCAAAGGAGAACGGGTAGCTCCTCTGGAACGTCTAAGCTGATGCTGTTCTTACTCTAATACTTGATCTGGGGCGGGTGCCTGACAGCAGAAGCATCAAATATTTCCACGGGCCGGAAAGAGTAATTACCAAATTCATTTCGACTTTCTTCTGGTATTCCGATGCTGCCTGTATTTGATCAATGCGCCGGGAGCTATGTTCCCTGGCCGAAAGTTGAACTAGATACATCAGTTTCCCCTGACAAAAGTCGAATTAGATGCATCATTTTCCCCTGTTTCTTGACAACCTTGCCGGGAACCCATTTAGGACCACTACCGTAACAGCGGACCAACACTGCATCGGAAAGTCCACAGGAGCGGGGCTGTTGATTTACCATTCATTACGGTTCCGGCAGCGGCGGCTTCTCGTTCCGTCGGATGCAGAAAAGACCAACAGGTGTGCAATTCCAGCCCTAAGAACCGCTTAGCTGGGGTCACTCCGGTAATTGAGTGTGGTGTGGACCGGTAGATCAAATGGAACTGGTCACACTCATCGCCATTTTTAGCTAACAATACAATAATTATGTGGTATATATCGGATCCTAACAACATGTAACGTTTTCCTGTTTTATAGTAGTATAGAATTCTTCACTTATAGTTCAGGCACAGCAAAAAGTGCAAATCTGTACCTAGTTAAAACAGGAGTAGGCTCACGCTGTCTATGCTTACCTGCTTAAACCAGAATACACTAGCAGTGCGCTTGCTGAGTCTGTTATGTGTATGTCACGTTATAAGTCACGGGAAGTGCAGAAGGTTTCTGAGAAACTTGGTTTTTTTGTCTCGAAATATTTCGAGAAAAATTTCCACATTTCCGAGACAAAGTTTTGAAATAAATGCAAACTTTCGAGACATTTTCAAAATATTTCGAGTCTTTTTCAAATTATTTCGAGACCTTTCTGAAATATTTCGAGACATTGTAAAATTTTGTCTCGAAATAATAAGTCTCGAAAGTTGAATGTCCCGAACGTTAACTGTCTCGGAACTCTACAAATGTCTCAAATGTTCTCAGTCTACAAATGTTCTCTTTGAACCTAGTTTTTTGTATTATTCCATTAATTCATATTCATTGTGTGTTTCCAGTTTTGCTGTTATGTCTTTTGGTTTTTCATAGTGATATGACATGTCTTCCCATTTTTTATGTCCAGGTCCTAATAAGTGCTGGAAGCCCCTGGTGCATGTTTTCTGCTGCGCGATCTGTGGTCCTATGCTTTAAGTGTTAATGAGGCTGGTGCATATCTTGAGGAAGCTTCCAATGGCATCTCCTGGTATGCGAATTGCGGTCGCTTTCGTGTGGATTGCCTAACCTCAGATCCACGCCTTAAGTTGACAATCAAGATTGGATTTACGCGAGTGCTGCGTCTGTTCATTCTGACCGGTCCACCCGAAAAACAATGATGCATTTAATTGAACTCTGTCGTTTCTTGAATACTTATATGATTTCACGTTAATATAAACAAAGTTACGGTCTTGGATTTTAGGGGTAGATTTTCATAGTGGTTTAGACTTAGCTTTCTAATAGGATATTTGCCAGATAGGAATAAGAACTGCAAGCTACAGGCTGCATTCGATATACCGCCTTTATAAGTCTCGAAACTGCCAAATGTCCCAAAAAGTTGGAAATTCTCGAACCTTTGCGAAAATTTCTAGAACGCTAGAAATGTCTCAAACTTTGCAGGTATCTTGAAAGTTCAGAAATGTTTTGAAAGTGAAGAATTGAATTGAAAGTTGGGACAAAATGTCTCGAAAGTTGGCAAAAGTCTCAGAACTTTTTTCGGAAGATTAAGGTTTGTCTCAAAAGTTTGAAAAACTTTCGAGACATTTCGTCAAACTTTCGAGACATTTTGTCAAACTTTCGAGAAAGTTTGCCAAACTTTCGTGTCAAACGTACGAGACAATTGTTAACTTTTTGAGACATTTTCTGAGACAAATCTGAAACTTTCGAGACAAAATGTCAAACTTTCTGATGAACCTTCTGCACTTCCCGTGACTTATAACGTGACATACCCATTATTGTTCATGATTCAGCCTGCGAGTTTAGCGCTTTGAAGTGATGAGTCTAATTTCTGCGGGGGGGGGGGTCAGCCGTTAGTGAACAGAGCATGGCTTTTGATAACAGAGAGAATACCTTTGTGGCATATTCTTATCTATTAGCAAGAGTGTATAATAGATAAGAGTATGACACTCTTACACTAGCACGAACAAATCATGCTAGTAGTAGCTAGTAGTTTACATCTAGTATCACAGCAAGTCGTTGGAATACTGAATAAACTCTTTCGGCCTGGTAATCGTCGGTCAAGAAAGTTGATATTGAAATTAATACTGCTCTTGCTTAACAGCACCGATACAAGTCATGCTCAATCTAAATTAACAGAACTACCTGTGTATACTGTATAAATCGGAAAGTTGAGTGTGCTGCTATGGCGTATTGCAGACAATTGCTTTCAGATAAGTTTAATCTATTCCAGATAATTGTTTTCTGGTGGTGTTCTAAGATTCAAAACAAACTCCATGACGTAGTCTACTGGACGTAGTCTAATTGGAAAAATAACATTTTGAAAATTGGCTAATCTCATTAGCTTGCGCGTTCGTGGTAGGAAAAACGTGCATACCCGCAATGTGCAGGCTTAAGCGCTCTAATCAGTTCTTAAGGAAATATTGTAAAGGAGGAAGTAGGATGAGGTGAAGCAGATTTGTAAACCACAATATTTTGTGGGTGAAGTGGTAGGTTTTGGGGCTATAGCCCAATAAATGAATTATCAAAACTAAGATATTAGCAATTAGCACTACATCCCTTTGACACGAAAACTTCGATTGGAGTTCTAACCCAACCTAACTTTAGTACGTCGACATTCTTCCGTTTGAGCCAACCAGACACATATGAACCAAACTTTTCGTTTGAATTCCTTCTCAAACCGTAGCGCTATTTTAGAGGACGCTTAAGTTAGAAACACAATGCCTTGAGGTGCTGGTTCGAGTATAGAACCCAACCTTGAAAGACTGTAATTTACTCAATTGTTAGAGTTCAAGGAGGCTACATACATCATTTCAAAGCTGAGAATGTGTTAATTAGAACTAAATGACAGCTATCGCAACTCCTTTGTACGACTTGGACTTGCGATAACACAAAACAATTTTCGAACATAGATTTCTTAAAATGTGGGAAAGCTAACAAAAAGCGTCTCTCTATTTCAGGCTTCAACAGTTATGTCTTAAGGGGTATTTTTTCTAAATTGGATTAAAGAGAAACAACTTCGATATTTTGCGTATAATGTAAATTTTGTCCAAATTTTCGTAAAAATTTTCAAGTTTGGCTTCTTCCGAACAAAAATACCCAAGGCAAAAGCCTGAAAAATAGCCCTCGGCAATTGTCCCAAAAATGCGTGTTTAAAGCCAGTCTCAGATTGCTTGCATGAGTTGAGAGAAAACCATGTTCTAAACAATGTGCCTCAAAACTTTACATTTTCATTGCTGTGCTTAGGCAGAGATGCCAAAGAGATCTCTATTTGTCACAAGTATACTTTATAGCACGGCTCTGCGTGCATTCAGAGATTCATACGCACGCCGTGTGGGAAGCTCCGAGTGTGTGGCACGAGTGCGCGAAGCGCACGAGTGCCACGCACGAGGGCTTCCCGTGCGACGCTGCATTAGTTTCTGAATGCAAGCAATGTCGTGTTGTAAAGTACTTATATACAAATGTATATACAAATGTATATACAAATGAAGCTTGCCACTAAACTAATGAAACTTGATTCTCTGATGCTGCAGCTGAGAGCATAAATTCAAGCAATTTTAAAGATTATCTGGGAGTAAATTGCCGAGCTGAGAGGCCTTTTTTGGTGTGCAGCTGAGCTGTCCAGGTTGGAGCGCAGCTGCACACACTGCTGCGCTATGCATTTCTCTGCATGGCGAAGCAAATTAGTTTAGGTCCAGGCCTCCCAGCGTGCACCGTGCGGATAAGTAACTTATCCGCACGGTGCACGATACAGAAGAGCAACAAAGCTCTCTTTAGCGTGCACTCAGTTGTTAACGCACGCAATTAACATAGGATAAGAGAAAGCGAGTTGTATAACATGTTTTATAGGAAGGAGTAAGGTTATGCCCGGGCTGTAAAGCGTGCAACAACTTTGCGGGGCTGCTGCTGGAACCTGTCAAAAACGAAAAGTGTCCAAACTTTTAATTTTTTCAAGGAACCCATGTTACTTATATGTGACAAAGTTTGAGCGCGAAGCTTTTAAAGAAAAGCTTTTATAATTAGCGTATTTGGGTATCCCTTCTTAAACCGTAAGAAATCTAAGTATACTCTCATCAGCAATGTTGTGGCTTGGTGTAACGTATATCTGTAGCTTAATACACCAACAATTATACATATCAGTATAGACAAACCGAACTCAGGATAAACTTAAGGGGGGTTATGAATGAACGGGTTGTCACAACATCCTCGGAAAGAGCTACTTTTTATCCAACGTTAGCCAACATATCAAAATTAAAAAGTTTAGGGTGGGCAACAATATATCTCCTATACACAGTTTTTGGCAGGACACTAAAGTACAAATTTGGAAAAGTACGGAAAATGGATTTTTTCAAAAAGCTTTTTTCAGCTCTGCTGGATTAACGGTTTAACCGATTATGAAACGATTTACCACGAATGCTTACTGTTACTAGTACTTAATACTAAAGTTATCCCGGCTCTCAAGAGTTGCTTGCTTCTCCTGCAAAAGCAGGTCAAACTTTGAAATTTGGCAAAAATTTGCGATGTGACCTGCGCCGTTTTTGATCTAATCAAATTGACAGCCGCTAGCCTACTCCGGCTTTTTACCAGTTATTAGGCTGAAACAGGGGCAAACCATAGCAATGTTCTTTTGGTTTTTTGGTTAGTGTGTTAGCTTGTTAGCTCACTTTCAGTTAAGAAATAGCCTATATTTTAGGCCTGAAAAGCTAGCTAAGTGCAGAAAAATGGAGCCAAAAATTTTCGTTTCCGATTTATCCGAAAAGGTGTACGTACGGGCTCTTTGAACTGCTGAATCCGAATATGAAACCCGTTTTTCAATATGACGCTTCCTTCGTCCAGCGTGCGCTGTCATTACAACTGTCTAAGAGCTTTTTGGAGCGATCTTCACCCGTACGTCAAGGTAGAACTCTAGCATTTCGAAACGCTGGAGGGAGGCTTAGTGATCAGACTTTCTGCACATCTTGTTCAGTCACTGGATTATACTGTGCAAAGTTTCAGACGACTCTGCCAGCGTACTTTGAAGCAATTGACTCATATATTTGAAAAGCAATCAAATCGATAACGTAGTCTAGCACTGCGAACGCAGCAGTCAACGAAATCTTGTAAGTATCCCACAAGTTTAGACAGATATTTGGAGTATTAATCGGAGAAAATTTGGGCTCCTTTGATTAACCATAGCACATAAGTCTTAGTTACCGTCACCCGTATGGACCTACCGCGCATAATTTTTGCACTTTGATAGTATCGCACAGTATGCTTAGGATTATTTTTCACGATGTCAAAACACTACATGTCACGACTATCTCTGCCAAACTTGGGCACAGCAACCTAGCGACGTTTATATGCATGTCGTGCCCTGTTTCGGACAGACAACACCAACTTGCAAAAGCTACATACGCTACACTACATCCCATTCTTCAAACTCTAAACTATTTTGCACCAAACCTAATACCATTATATGTCAAAAGACTAGTGAACGTATCATCTGCACGGAGAAACCCCCTGATTGTATCCTTGGAGGCCGCGACCTGAACTATTGCGGATCCACACACCCGGTACCGTTTATAAAAATCCTTCGGGTTCGATTGCGATTCCGTTTCCGGTTCCAACCGGTTCTAATGGAACCTGCCCCGCCTCTATACTATACTGTTGTTGCCTGGTCGGTTTTCTGACTCGACTGAGAATGCAAAGCGGTCGGCTGACCCGGCCGAACACAGTGTCATGGCCATGGATAACAGATAATATCAAGTAATAGGCCCATAGTAATTGGTGGTCCTGTCACCGGGCGGCGCCCTACAACCCTTCATGTGCCTGGGTCGGTAGGTTAAACACAACCTCAGGACGCTAATGTGACGATATTGTTGGTAGCGTTAGCCCTCACCAGTTGTTCTCTATCCACTGTAATTCTTGCAGTGTTTTGCTGCCAGATAAAAGTACCTGAATATTAAGTAGATATACATGCGTTTGCATTCCTTCCAAGCTCCTCATTGTTGGTGACTTTGCACTCTTTCTTTGTTAGGAACCCCATTTCTATTGAAACCCAGGAAGACTTTTGAACAATCGAATTGGCTTCTATTCTGACATTATCTGCTACCACGAGTACATAATAACCATGTTGGTTCTAAAGCCTGTCAGTTTTCGTCCTCACAATAGTGTTTTTCGTTAGCAAGATCCATAAATCCTAACACAAAATGAAAGAAATTTATCGCAAGCATCAACAAATTACGAATGCCATGTACCTAACTTGGTGGTCTGTTGCTTATGCCAGTTCTCTTCTTCCAAAGTTTAAAACGAATCTATCCACAGAATCCGCAGTTTCTTACTCTGACACTTAGAACATGAGAGCTTTGTTGTGAGCATCTTATGAAGAATGTACTCAACAGTCTGTTTGGGAAAGCCCCACACAACAGTAAGTCCAATGTCCCAGTTCCGTTGTTGAAAATTGTCATAATACTTTGCCTCTCAAGGGCTGTCCTCGTGGTCTATGTTTCACTGCCCATTGATACACGGCCCCCAATCCAAAACAATTTTAAACCAAAGTTCGAATCTTCTTGTTCATATGATTCAATCATCGTAATTTATATGTTCATTCAATGCCTTTTTATATTATGATGCCAGTAGTGATAAAATGGCGGTTCTAAAACCTCCCGGAGCCGGAGCCTCCAGCCGCCAGTGTATGAGGGACCCAGATATGTTTTACCTAATTACTATTACTAATTATTAAGCTGGTAGACCTGACTGAAATAATTAATTTACTCGATAATTGTAAAAGTTTTAAAAAAGTTTTATAAACGTGCAAATAGTTGTAAACAAAGTTGCAAAAAGGTTAAAAAAGCTGTGAAAAAATTTATAAAGTAGCAAACATTTTGTATAGAGTCGTAAAAAAGTTTCCTAAAGTTGCGATAAAGTTTAATAAAGTTGTTAAAAGTTTTGGAAAAGTGAATCAACAGGTTGGAAAAGTGAATCAACAGGTAGGAAAAAGTTTTATAATGTAGTTAAATATAATTACCAAACCTAGCAAAAAAAGTTGTATTAAATGTAATTACTAAATCTAAAAGTTTCAGATAGCAGCGCGAAAATTAACCGACCGCTCTCGACCATGAAAAATAACACAAATGAAGTTTTTCTCTGGTTTCTGCTAATTTATACCAGAATAGAGTCTTTGGTTGCTATGGCAACAGTTGCCATCGCAACAGCTAAACCGTTTCGACCCCTGCCAAAGGGTCTCATCAGACGGATAGGCTACCGTTACGGTTTTTAATTACATTGCCTCTTTTTGTTGACAATATACCATTTTTTGTGGGCTATATACCTCTTTTGTGGGCTTTTTCATTCTTTTTAATTTTTTGTGGGCTTATATGCCTCTTTTTGCCT
>JASAND010030931.1:0-80443 GCA_030248195.1 Trissonchulus latispiculum
TTGAGTACAATTATATACTTACAAAACAGGAAAGGAAACAAAATAGAAGACACTTTAAGAGACAGAAGTTCTGTCACAGAACTACGTGGTATAGATATACGTAATAAAGCAGCACAGAAGTATAAGTGCGCCGCAGGCGAAATTTTTTAAAAAATTTGTGAAATTTATTAAAATTATGCTTAATTTTCACTCAAAATATGCATATGAACAGCTGAAAAATTTTTCTAGGGGGGGGCCCGGAATGTCAAAGGAGGGGGCCCAAATCGCAAAGGGGGGCCCGGCCCCCCCCCTGGATCCGCCACTGCTTCCGACCCCTTCCCCGTTTTTTGCCAGGCCCTCCTCCCCTCCCTACTTTTTTCAAACCCTCACCCTCACCCAGCCACACCTATGCTACCCCCATAGGTACCACCTGTTTGGGTTGGGGAGGGGGAGTAAAAAGTCCAAATCTGGCTTTGGGGGGTCTCAAAAATTGGAAATTTTCAAAAAACTGTAAAATTAACGCCTTTTTTGGACATAAAGTCGACTATTTTCAACATAAATCTAATAAAAACCACTCGTATTGCGTTTTAAGACCTATTTTTAGCGTTTTTAACTGTTTCTAGACAAATTGGAATTAGAGAAATTGGGCTGGGTGGAGTCATGCATCCGATTTGGAGTGGGGTGGGGTCGGGAAAAATCTAGTTTGGGGGAGGGGTAAAGGTAAAACTTTTTTCTTTTAAGAAAAAATTAGCAATTTTGCTAAGCAAGCGTTATTTACAATCAAATATTATCAATATTACAACTAATTTTGAGCCAAAATGCCCCCCCCCCCACCTGTTTGGGTTGGGGGGGGGGGGGAGTAGAAGGCCCAAATTTGGCTCGGGGGACCCCACCAAAATCCGAAATTTGGGGGGGGCGACCCCCCCTAACCTGTACCCAAGTTTTTTCAGCTAAAAATGCTCCTTTTTCAATGTGCAGTACATTAAACGTACTCAAAGTCAAAAGCTTCTGCCAATAGTTTTCGTATGCGAAAACAGTGCTTGAAAATTGACAAATTTGTGCTAAAATATGCTTAAATTAGCCCAGATTCTGGTTTATAATTGCGTATATTACCTTTTAATTGCTATAAATAACCATCTTTAGCTGTTTATAGCTGATTTACATCCATTTTTTCGAATTTTTTTCAAAAATTTTCAGAAATTGCAAAAAAAATTTTTCAAAAATTTTGCATTTTTTACTTGTTTTGGACCCAGTTTTAGGGGTGGGGGGAGGGGGGTCTGTCCTCTCCGTGGGAGAGGGGTCTCACATGGGGTCAACTGTAGCCTGGTTCACCTATGCCCCCACCCCAGTTACACATATATATATATATAGCCGCCTTACACCTATGCCCCCCCACCCCAACCATAGGTGTGTTAGGGGGAGGGGGGTCTCACAGGGGGTAAACTGCAGCCTGGTTCACCTATGCCCCCCCAAGGTGTGTTAGGGGGGGGGTGGAACCCCCCCCCCCCATAGGTGTAAGGTGGGGGGGGGGGGGGTTTTGGGTGGGGGTAGCCCCCCCCCAAGCCTTTTTTTTCAACCCTCCCCCAAAACTTTTTGGGGGGAACGTCCCCCCCCCCCAACGGGGGGCGCGGGGGGGGGGGGGGTAGTCGCGCCGAAGGCGCGAATTTACCCTAAAAAAAATATTTTTAGGGTAAATTTTGAAAAAATTTTCAAAAATGTCCAAATTTTTGGCTTAAACTGTTTATTATTATGAGAAATACACGTTTTTAACTGTATTATGGATCTTATGACTCAATATTGTCCTTATTTTGGACTTGAAAACATGTTGGCAATCAAGTTTTTGAGTTTAAAACCACTGTTTAATGTTAAAATTACTTTATATATGGTTAGATGTTTTTTATATATCATTAGAATTTAGAAACGGCTGAAAATGTGATTTTTGACATAAAAAATGAAAAATTTTTTTGGGGGAGGGTTGGGGGGGGTCCTGGGGGGGTTGGGGGGGTCGCCAGAGGGCCCCCCCCAGAAAATGTTGGGGGGAGCCTCCCCACCCCAAATCTCCGTTACACCTATGCCCCCCCCCCCCCACCACTAAAATGACAGATTTTGACGACCCCCCCCCAGATTTTCAGATTTTGGTACCCCCCCCCCAGATTTTTGGCCAAACAGTGGTCAAAAATGGCATATAATCGAAAATTTAGGGGGAGTCCCCCCACCCTCCGTCGGGACCTCCCCCCCCCCCAGATTTTTTGCCCAGCCACACCTATGCCCCCAACAACCCGCAAGATATCAAGATATCCTGCAAGCCATACAAATACCTAAGCATATCAATAATAATAATACTAATAATAATGACATTAATAATAAAGATAGATTGGAAATGCAATACTTAACTAAAATTGGACTGTTCTAATAGAATGCAATGACTGTACAGCTTCAGAAAAACATTTTCTAAAATTTGTTGTATAGCAACTGCAGCCGATCTCATCCACCACTTCCAGACAGATTCAATCTTTTAGTCACGAACCTGCCTTTTCCAGATGAGCGGACAAACAACAATGATCGACTAGAGCTACCTGCGTAAAATCAACGACTACTCGTTTGTTTCATGCATTACAATAGACTTAAAATTCATATTTTATTTGTTCATTTTTATCTAAATTTATAAATCCATAGTTTCATTTCGTTTTACGTAAACTTCCAAATTTTAAAAGTTTGGTCAGCTTATATTCAAGGTTACATTTGTACAGGAGACAGCCAAGTTAATGTACCCCATTATGAAATGTTCGTCCATGGTAAGTTTTGCATTTTGTTATGCATATTTGTGCGTAAACGGCAATGTTGATAAAGTGTATGTACCGTTCAGTATTTGTCTTGAACTGCCTGTCACTTCAAAAGAAATCACCAACCTTTTAAGGTGGCGCTTGCATTATCGGGATTATAGATATAAAATGTAGACCGATAGCTCAATTTTAAAGAAATCCCAACTAAACTTACTTTGGTTGGCGGGGCATCTTTTGACAAAATTTCGGCAACGGAGACCACATGCTTTGCTAACTACCGGTATGGCTTAAAATTTCGAAATTTTATTAAAGCTGCAAACGACAACGTCGATGCATTAGGAGAAAGAGCATAAAAAGCCCGTTACAACGATGTGCATATCTCTTCTGTACATGGTTGCAATCAAAAGTTACAGACAGTTGAATATATGACAAAGTTACGTTTACCATTCTCAACGCGAATGCCAATGTAAAAACCTATCGTTCGGAAATGAATTCTACAGGGCTTTTCACGTTGCTTTTGTGTTGGATTTGTTTATTATTTCATGAAATACACTGTGCGACTTATTAAAAGCATAATATTTGCGAAAAACTGAAGCGATTAGTGCGAAATTTTTCAATTTGATTTTCTTATAAATGTTGCGACCAAACTCGCTCAAATTTTGCATGCACGTTTATTTGACGGGTACGCAGGTGCAATGTTTTTAGTTCTTGTTTAAATCGTATATTCCGTGAGATATTGACTTTCAAAGTTTTTGAATATTCATGAAATACTCAAAACTGCATAAATCGAAAAACTGAAAAAATTACCCCTGCGTTATGTTCATTTACGCATTTGTGGTAAATTTGAGCTAATTTCATTCAGCCGTTAGTGAGTGACAGCGTTTTCAAAATTTTAGCTTATCCCTCTTATGTAAGTCGCAAGCTAAGCACTGGATTATTCAAATTCAACATAATGCTAGCATTTAACACCAGTGCTGAAAGCTTGAAATAGATTCGTTGGAAAATAGACTCAGGAAAACCGTTCCCGGTAATGCAAGCACCCCTTAAGTTGGTGATTCCCTTTGGTCACATAAAGTTTGCACAATTATTACTCATTCATTACTCGGAGTTAAGAAGCCACTTTTATATCAAAATGTAGCTTGACATTTTATCTTTTTAATGCATGTCATGAAACTAATGTTGCTTTTCTAAAATATTTTTAACACATTTTAGAAGAAGTATAATTTTCCAGAATTTTTGCAGACTCAAGTAAATTTTTTTGCGAGACATCGGTTATATCATTCAATACCTCCATCAAATAGCTTGGGACGATTTTTTATTTATTGTGAAGTCGCTCTTCGTTATAGAGAAATAAGCTGAAGTGTGTGCGTAACCTGTATCTTGCCTACTTTTTCTAAATTTGTCAAGCGACTACTTTAGCTAGAAAGCAGCAATCGGGACAACTAAAAAATCGACCCTGGGTATATTTGTGCAGAACACATTTGTTCAGTAGCAGCCCTCCAGCTTGCAGGATGAATGCTCCACAATCTTTGGAAACAAATTGGTCGTGTTTTTGCAAAAACTACATTTTTATGATAGCAGCCTACAGGATAGCAGTTGGAAGACGATCATGCGTCGGATAATTTGCCCCTATGAGACCTTCAGATCGACGCCCTTAGTTTGATTTTACGGCTAGCATAGTTCAAGAAATAATGGATTATTTGATTTCTGCAAAAATGACAAGTTTTCGACGCCAAAACAAGAAAATCGGCTATATCTCACGGTACAGAAAAGCTAGAAACTTGGTTTAAAACGCAAAAATATGAAGCTCAATGAGATCTTTCGAACGAATATAGTCATAACTATATAGCAGCTGCCGAACATTCAGAAATTGGGAAAAACCATTCTGACCGGAAATCTCGAATTTTTGAATCGGGATTGCGCGGAAGGTGTTAGAACGCTAAACAACTTATTTCGGAAAGTTTCATCAAATTTCATCTTGATTTACGCCGCCAAACAACAATATGTGCCCAAAAGGAATCACCACCTTAAGCGACCACATTAACTAGAAAGCAGCAGTCCGGGCAACTAAACAGGCGTCAGGGTGCATTTTGGTGTAGAACGCATCTGCCAAGTGGCAACCATCTAGCTATATACTAAACGCTCCACACCGCTCGAAAAAATTTGGTCCTGTTTTTGCAAAATCTACATTTTTATAATAGCTGACCATGAGATAGTAATTAGAATCATATCTTTTCTCAGATAATGAGACCTTCAAATAGAAACTCTGAAGACAAGTTCATGTTTTGACGTAGCAAAAAAGAAACGGATGAACGGATGAACGGAGAAACGGACAATTTCTCAGTTGCCCAGTTCATACTTGTACGGAGCAATGGACAAGCGAAGTACGGAGAAACGGAACTTTCCGTTGTTCTCATAATCTACGCTTCTGATTGGCTGAGGGCTAGGGTTGCGCCGTTAGCAAAATTACGGGGCCGGGGCCAGAGCCGGCCCGACTCGGGCCCGGCCCCAAGCTCAGTAGTGGAAGAAACTTTGCAAACCTCAAACAAAGGTTTTCAAACTCAAGCAAACAGATGTCAAGCACTAATATAATAAATATAATAAGCCAAATATATAGAAAATTGAAACATATGACTCAAACTTTGTCTGCAAATCACAGCAAGCACATACAAGCAAATTTAAGGTGGTGATTCCTTTTGGTCCCATATTGTTGGTTGGAGGCATAAATGAAGATGAAATTTGACGAAACTTTCCGAAATAAGTTCTTTTAGCGTTCTAACACCCTCCGCGCAAGCCCGATTCAAAAATTCGAGATTTCCGGTCAGAATGGTTTTTCCCAATTTCTGAACGTTTGGCAGCTGCTATACGGTTATGAGTATATTCATTAGAAAGATCTCATCGAGCTTCACATTTTTGCTTTTTAAAGCAAGTTTCTAGCTTTTCTCTATCGTGAGATATAGCCGATTTTCTTGTTTTGGCGTCGAAAACTTGTAATTTTTGCAGAAATCAAATAATCCATTATTTCTTGAACTATGCTAGCCGTAAAATCAAACTAAGGGCGTCGATCTGAAGGTCTCATAGGGGCAAATTATCCGACGCATGATCGTCTTCCAACTGCTATCCTGTAGGCTGCTATCATAAAAAATGTAGTTTTTGCAAAAACACGACCAATTTTTTTCCAAAGATTGTGGAGCATTCACCATGCAAGCTGGAGGGCTGCTACTGAACAAATGTGTTCTGCATAAATATACCCAGGGACGATTTTTTAGTTGCCCCGATTGCTGCTTTCTAGCTAAAGTAATCACTTGACAAATTTGGAAAAAGTAGGCAAAATCCAGGTTACGCACACATTTCAGCTTATTTCTCTATAACGAAGGGCGACTTCACAATAAATAAAAAATCGTCCCCAGCTATTTGATGGAGGTATCGAATGATATAACTGATGTCTCGCGAAAAAAATTACTTGAGTCTGCAAAAATTCTGGAAAATTATACTTCTTCTAAAATGTGTTAAAAATATTTAGAAAAGCAAAATTAGTTTCGTGGCATGCATTAAATAGAGAATATGTCAAGCTACATTTTGATATAAAAATGGCTTTTTAACTCCAAGTAATGAAAGAGTAATAATGGTGCAAACTTTATGTGACCAAAGGGAATCACCACCTTAAGTAAGTTTGAAAACAAACAAAAATTATTATCTGACAGGCACAGCGTCACATTAAAAAGAAATGTTTGTTGCGTACGCCAAGAAATATCCATATGCACAGCAGAAATATATAATAAAGTGTGTTATATACATTCGGACGGCACGGCGGGGCCTACGGGGCCTTGTAACGGGGCCGGGCCCCAAAGTGAACGGGGCCGGGCCGCGTATTTAGAAAGTGTACACCGTGGGCGCGCATTGGAAAGTGTACTGCGTGTGCGCGCAGTTAATTAGAAAGTGTACACCGTGGGCGCGCATTGGAAAGTGTACTGCGTGTGCGCGCAGTTAATTAGAAAGTGTACGCCATGGGCGCGCATTGGAAAGTGTACTGGGCATACGCGCACCATCCTAGAAAGTGTACAGCGTGGACGCGCACTGGTACACATATGTATAGATTAGTGTACAACATTATTGCACAAAAAAGTGGCGCGCGAGAAACAGTTTGTTCCCATAATGCTTTGTGCGTCCATTGAAGTGTTACTTATAGCAGATAGCCTATCGAACTTTTTGTTCGTTCGTAGTTTAGCATACACATCTTTGGAAAAGACTACATATACAAATACTTTTTTGTCTGAATCTGTTAAATTAATTTTGATAATCACCTTCTAAGATTACGTTTGAAAACGAATATATTTAATCCAAGTGCATTATTCGTATCGTGAGGAATAGTTGGGATGTCCAAAATTGTGCCCATTTTAAAACACATTTAGGTTTTAAAGGTTTTTCGCCATAAAGGTTATTTATAGGCAAAACTTTTTGATAAGTTGATATTGAAAAGTATTATTTAAATTTTCTGAACCTGTAATTACGGATTGTAGAAGCAATTCTTTGCTATTTGTTGATTAACTCGAATCGCCCACTTTTGTATCTTGCCATTCTCGATAATTTTGATTTATTTTAACTGAGTTTTCCTTTTTTAGAAAATGGGAACTCATGCTATATCTGGTGTTCTGGCCAGTTTAATGCCAGCAAACTTTGAATTTGATGTGGAAAATATTGTTACGTTTGATTCCAAAGACAGCTTTGAAGTTTGTCTTCGGATTAAAATCGATCGTGGTGAAGATGTCACAGCCTAGATCAATGCATTCAAAAGTTCATCTATGACTGACTGGGTTCTCCGATCCACAAGGCCGAATAGTGATCGGCATCAGTTCCAGGCTTCATATATATGTTCCCACAGCAGCTTCCGCAAAACCAAGAAGGACAATACTGGAAAATCCACAGATTGTCAGTCTACTGTATACTTGAAGGTACGCTCTATCTAACTTTAGCTGAATTTTAATGTATGTTTCAAAGGAAATTGCCGCGATTTTTGAAATGTAATAACTAGTGATAGGCACTAGATATTAAGATATCCTGATAAGTTTTGTATCCAGATAATATCCGATTTGAGGAAAATATCCAGATATCCGTTTACATTTCAGACAATTTTGAAAAATTAGTAAATTTTTGAAGAAAATTTCAGAATTTTAAAAAATTTTCACAACTTCTGAAATTATTTTTGAAACCAAGGTTGTAGTTTTGCTGTATTATGTATGCTTAACTTTTGCAGAAATACTCTTCACAAATAGTGCTTTTTTACCATACCAAATTTTTCTGGGTGCGACTGGGATAGGACGTTTCAATGCTGGCGTTCGTAATGTTGAACAATTAATTTTCTATCGATTGGTGACAGTCTCGTCTCTCTAGGAGCTCCAAGAAAAAATGGCAGCCAAAAATGTAAAATTGGTCATTTTCAACCGTTGAAGAAAATTCAGGCATAACAGGGTTAAGGCGGAGCTATATTCTGCATTTTATTGTCTTTCAGCTAAAGAATGATTCCAGACATGTTCGCAGGCATGACAGCTATGCCAAACGAGGACACTTTTTGGTTGCTCAACTAAAATGGATTCACAATCACCCTGTCGTTGCCGCCGATACTCTGCGATATCGTTGACCACAGGCAGGCCTTCAAGGCTTGTTTGATAAATATTTCAGTGAAGGTATGTTATAAAAAGTTTTACATCTGATCTTATGCACAGATGGTATACTGACTCGTGCCTCAAGTTGCCGTAAGTCGGTCAGACTGCCTCAACCTGCCTCAATTATTTCACCTAGTCAAATATGATGATGGAATCTCCGTGTTTTGTGCTTTTGTTTACTGATTCTGCTTTGCGTGCTGTTCTACATTTTATTAGAAAAGCTTGATCTTGCTCTTCAGATCTAAAATTGCGTAGTTATGTTATTACCTGAAATTAGGACTAGCATTTTTATTATAGCTTTTAAGGGGGGGGGGGGCTACGAATTTCACTAAAAGTTTGATGTTGGAAAAGCTAGCTAGTCTTTTACCACATAATAGTATTAGGTTTTAAGTGTAAAATAGTTTAATGTTTGAAAGAATTCCATACAGCGTAGCGTCCTGTGGAGCTATCGACATGACACGTACACAAACTTCGTCTCGCCCTGATCGCTATGTGCAAGGCACAGTACCCAAATTTATGTTTTTTATACTTTTATAATTTTATATGTTGGCTAACGTTGGTGGTAAAAGTAGTTCTATCCGACGATGCCGTGCCAACCCGTTCGTAGCCCCCCCCCCTTAAGGTGGCGATTCCCTTTGGTCACATAAAGTTTGCACCATTATCACTCATTCATTACTTGGAGTTAAGAAGCGATCTTTATATCAAAATGTAGCTTGACATTTTCTCTTTTTAATGCATTCCACGAAACTAATATTGCTTTTCTAAAATATTTTTACCACATTTTAGAAGAAGTATAATTTTCCAGAATTTTTGCAGACTCAACTAAATCTTTTTGAGAGACATCGGTTATATCATTCGATACCTCCATCAAATAACTGGGGACGATTTTTTATTTATTGTGAAATAGCTCTTCGTTAGAGAGAAATAAGCTGAAATGTGTGCGTAACCTGTATTTTGCCTACTTTTTCCAAATATGTCAAGAGATTACTTTAGCTAGAAAACAGCAATCGGGGCAACTAAAAAATCGTCCCTGGGTATATTTGTGCAGAACACATTTGTTCAGTAGCAGCCCTCCAGCTTGCATGGTGAATGCTCCACAATCTTTGGAAAAAAATTGGTCGTATTTTTGCAAAAACTACATTTTTTATGATAGCAGCCTACAGGATAGCAGTTGGAAGACGATCATGCGTCGGATAATTTGCCCCTATGAGACCTTCAGATCGACGCCCTTAGTTTGATTTTACAGCTAGCATAGTGCAAGAAATAATGGATTATTTGATTTCTGCAAAAATGACAAGTTTTCGACGCCAAAACAAGAAAATCGGCTATATCTCACGGTACAGAAAAGCTAGAAACTTGGTTTAAAAAGCAAAAATATGAAGCTCAATGAGATCTTTCGAACGAATATAGTCATAACTATATAGCAACTGCCGAACATTCAGAAATTGGGAAAAACCACTCTGACCAGAAATCTCGAATTTTTGAATCGGGATTGCGCGGAGGGTGTTAGAACGCTGAAAGAACTTATTTCGGAAAGTTTCATCAAATTTCACCGTGAGTTACGCTGCCAAATAACAATATGTGCCCAAAAGGAATCACCACCTTAAAGGGGGTCCATTTTTGGCTGGTTTTCGAACTCCGATCTCGCTCATTTTCTACATGTTTTGTTGCCCATGTGGGATGCGGAAATTGTGATTTTATTCTTGCGTCAAAAAGTACCGAGAAATTAGCCAAAATTAATTAAGGTTAGCCGCTGCAAATATTAGTCTTCATTATTTTAGTAATCATTTGTATTATATTATTTGTTGACTTCAGGGATGAACGTGCCTGAAGCCTTAAACCATCATAAGAACTAATGGAAATGGATTCTGCTGAAAACATTCAACATCTCGAAGTCAGACTAGCCGATGGCGCTACTAATCCGAAGGCTGCCATTGTTTATAAATGGTAATGCAGCTAATATAAACTAGATGTTTATAAATGGTAATGCAGCTAATGTAAAATAGATGTTTATAAATGGTAATGCAGCTAATGTAAAATAGATGTTTATAAATGGTAAGGCTGTTGCTGTTTCATTTAAGGGGGGGGGGGGTCACCAGGTAACAAATTTTATAGTCACCGATTTGTGTTGGATCAGTCTGTTGGATCCTGTGTAGAGGCTTTCTGCAGCCATAGAAGTCACAAAGCTTCACTAATTGAGCTGAAATCGTTTGTGGGTGTGTTTTCGACCACGCTGAGTTCAAATGTCTCAAAAAAGTTTAATCTCAAAAAATTTAAATTTTTCGATTTCTGGGGTACCTTTCCCAAAAAAGGCGATTTTGGCAATTTTTGAAGATTAAAGTTGACAAAAATTTTTTCACGCGGCAGAATTTCTTGCCATTTGGTACAAATGAGTACTCCTATAGGGCCTCTTTTTATATAAAATATAATAATTAATTCATTAATTAATATAAAATGTAATAGAATATTCCTTTCGTTAGCCAAAAATTTTTAAATTTTTGACGAAACTTCAACTTTGAAGAGTAATTCCCTTAGATGCAGATAAGATAGAGAAGTCTAGTATTTTTCTGCAAATAGGGGCGCATGTGCCAAATCATATTGGCAAATGGCAACCTTGAAGCTAGTTATGTTGGTAGTTGTGAAAAAGGGGGGTCGGGTACATAAACCCGACGACTGCGCATGGCTGGAAGGCAGCTAAGAACCAACGACCCAGTATTTTTTGACCACACGTATGCTCTATAACTTCGCCAAAAAGTAGGCCAATCGGACAAAGTCGGGGCAAAAGTTTAGTCGCCCCCCCTTAAGGGGGCGACGAAGACGAACGGATTGGTACGTCATTTGAAAAAATGTCTCAGATTTTTGCCGAGAAGCTGCTTATAGGGGTTCCCGCTTACACTGCTGCGTTTGATCTGCTCAACCAAAATCTTGACCAAGCTAAACTTTTCAATCAGGGAGCCCCTCGGTGTTTTATGACTGATGACAGTGATCCATTAAGAGGAGCTTTGAATGCTATTTGGCCACACGCTCAGCAGTTTTTGTGCCACTTCCACGTTGGCCAAGCACTTTGGCGGTGGCTTTGTGATTCGAATCACAAAATCGGCAAAGATGATCGCAAAGTGTTAATGAATGAGTTTAAAAATGTTTTATACGATACCAATGCCAACGTGGCAGATTTGGCTTTTGAAAAACTGCTGAAGCATCCGATTGTGTCCAAATATTCCATATTTCAAAAACATTTGAAGGAACTTTGGAAAAAGAAAATGCTCTGGTGCTCTGCATATCGCCAAATTGCTGCATTACGGGGAAATAATACGAACAATTATTGCGAAGCCGCCATGCGAGTTTTCAAAGAAGTCGTCCTTGCCCGAGCTCGAGCATACAACAGTGTAGCTTTGGTGGAATTTATCGGCAGAATTTTGGAAAGCTACTTCATTACCCGATTGAGAGAATTCGCTAATGGCAGAAACTTGAAGAGCGAACAACTGCTTGCCAAGCTGTTGACGAATTCTATTCCTCCTGAAGCCATTACACAGACTTCGGATCACACGTTTATTGTTCTTGACTCCGCCAAGGATGAATCGCTATCTGTAGATTCCGGTTGTGGCCTTTGTTCCTGTGCCTCAGGGTCGTCTGGAAAATTTTGTAAGCACCAGGCCGCTGTCGCGCAGCACTATTTTGTCTCGCTTCCGAATGCACCGCCCGTGGAATCTGCTGATCGATTTTGAGCAGCTGTCATTGCCTTAGGTTCCAATGCTATGAATGCCGAGTTTTACAATCGCCTTCACGATTCAAATAATCTGGAATCTGAATTTGGGGAGCCTAATCAACACGTTAGCAGCCCTGGCCTCGCTGGTTGTTCCTCACAATTGACTGCTAGTGGGACAGGTGCAAGATCCAGTCTGGATTTGGTTAACCAGATTGCCAATCTTCATTCCACTTTGACTCAAAACTTTGGAACCGATGAAAGTGTGCATGCGGCTTTGCAAAAGCATGCTATGCGATTGGACAAAATTTCAACTCCTAACCAATATGCCAGCTTCTTAATGAGTGCTGGTAGCTGCACTGGATTTCCAGCTCGCGGTCGATCTTCCATTAAAGTGCAGCCAACTGCGAGAGCTCGAAGATCATCAGCTTACAAAGGTGCCAAGCGTCTGAGCGCCGGCCGAAGATCTCAGGCTTCGGCAACCAGGCCAGCGAAAAGACCCCCTAATCTTTGCTCAAACGTTAATAGAAACATTCCCCCAGCCAGATCTCATTAGTAGAAATCACATTAGTTTGTGTATGGTAGTGCATTAGATTGATATAGTTTTTTGTGAAGTTTGAAAAACGCAAAGGTTACTGTTTTTGTGCTCAAATGCTTTATTTGCAACTATGTGAATTTGTTCCAGATTTGTAGATTAAAGTATGTTGTGTTTTGATTATAAGTGCTAGCTGCTGAGATTTGCAGTATTTCCTATACTGTTTAGATTGTCGCAACTTGGAGTTTGTGGTATTGAGCCTGAATGCTAAACACTGTTCTGTTCTATTCGTGTGTATTCCAGTGCGCGTCCACGCTGTACACTTTCTAAGATGGTGCGCGTAGACGCAGTACACTTTTCAATGCGCGCCCACGGTGTACATTTTCTAATTAACTGCGCGCACACGCAGTACACTTTCCAATGCGCGCCCACGGTGTACACTTTCTAAATACGCGGCCGGGCCGTTGGAAAATTTTGCGGGGCCGAGCCGAATTGGGGCCGGCCCGGCCCCGGCCCCGTTACACGACCCCGGCGCAACCCTACTACTGTAGATGACGGAGAAATGGAGAAACGGAGCAAGTGAAAAGCAGAGAAACGGACGAAGAGACAAACGGAGAATGTAGCGGAGAAACGAACGAAAATAATGTTAATTATTTCAAAATAGATTATTTTTCCACAGCTATATAATTATTTTAGCAAAATTTTTGATAATAAAGTCAGGAAGTTGCTACTGAATGATTCAGTATAAGAAAGACTGAACAAAACCGTGGAGGTTAAATTTTTGGAGCTCTGGCTGCGCGCTGGTTAAACTTTTGCATTTCTGGCGTAGTGCGGAGGGGGTCCAAAATTCTGCTCGGGGGTCTAGAATTCTGCCCTATACATGTATAGGCCCAGTATAGGCATTGCCCATGTGTGAATATAATTACAGCTATGCAACAGCTGGCCAGCAGTCAGAAGTTGGCAAAAACTGATCTGAACCAAAATGACGTGTTTGTGAAGCGGGATTGCACGGAGGGCGTTAGGACGCTAAAACAACCTATTTTGGAAAGTTTCGTCAAAATTCATCTTGATTTGCGCCGTCAACCCACAATAGGTGCCCAAAATTGGTGATTCCCTTTGGGCTCGTATTGCTGGCTAACGCCCCACACAATGCGGCTTGTCTTTGGAACTGTCCAGTCGTTTATGCCAGTAAAATCTTCATTTTATGTTTTGTTAAGCTTAAGCAAGGAGTTACATGATAGCCGAACGTGAAGAAATTCTCTATCCCTACAACATAAATTGAGTCTACTCAAGAAACATTGAGTGTTCGTCCACAGCACAAACTACAATGCAGTCACTAGTCAAAAAGGACATTATTCAATGTCCATGCATACCAAGTTTACCTTAACTAGAGAAATGAGCTCTGCAGTCACTAAGGCAAAGTCTTAGGGCCTTTTCTTAAAATGATTAAATGGATTAACTTAAACGGATTAACTTAAACAGATTAAATGGATTAAAAATGCGTATTCATAAAATCACGGATTAAACTACTTAAACGGATTAAACTGAGCCACGACTTAAACGGATTAACTTAAACGGATTAAATTAAGTCGTTTAAGTAGTTTAATCCGTATTTTATGAATACAGTTTTAATCCGTTTAAGTTAATCCGTTTAAGTTAATCCATTTAATCCGCCAGTTTAATCCAGATTTTATGAATACAAATGAAGCTAACATATTTCAAAGAGTATCCATATTTCATTATAAATTTCGCTGACTGATTCTACAATTGTAAATTTTAAACATATTATTTCGGTTAGTGAGTGACAAAGTCTTACTTTCATCTCTAGCTAACAGCAACAATAATATCATTAAACATTGTAACATTTTACAATGATAATTTTCAGGTTTACTGTTTTGACGTGCTTCGCAATAG
The DNA here is from genome assembly GCA_030248195.1 of Trissonchulus latispiculum. Classification (NCBI taxonomy): domain Eukaryota; kingdom Metazoa; phylum Nematoda; class Enoplea; order Enoplida; family Ironidae; genus Trissonchulus; species Trissonchulus latispiculum. The sequence goes on from JASAND010030931.1 coordinate 14,578, forward strand.
TGTGAGTTTTCATGTTGTCAAACATAATGCGAATCCATGGGTGGTAGTTGGCGAGAAGTCTATGTTCAAAACAAAATAATGGCGGTTTTGCCAAAATCGATTTTATCTAAATCCCTTTCTTAGCTTAAGGGGAGGGGCGACTAAAATGGGGGTTCCCCGAATTTGTCCGATTGGCCTTCATTTTGGCGAAGTTAATGAGCATGGGTGTGGTCAAAAAATACTTGGTCGTTGGTTCTTAGCTGCCTTCCAGCCATGTGCAGCCGTCCCGTTTATGTACCCGACCCCCGCCTTTTTTTCACAACTACCAACATAATTAATTAAAAATCTCTGCTGATGCAAGACCCTAGCTTCAAGCTTGTCATTGGCAAATATGATTTGGCACATGTGCCCCTATCTGAGAAAAAATACTAGACGTCAGTATCTTATCTGCATCTAAGGGAATTACTGTTCAAAGTTGAAGTTTCGGCAAAATTTGGAAAATTTTTGGTTAACGAAAGGAATATTTTATTACTGGTGCGAGGTATAAGGCTGTAATTTGGCAAATACAAAGGCCCTATAGGAGTACTCATTTGTGACAAATGGCAAGGAATTCTGCCGCCTGAAAAAATTTTATGTCAACTTCAATGTCAACATAAAATTTTTTCAGGCGGCAGAATTCCTTGCCATTTGTCACAAATGAGCACTCCTATAGGGCCTTTGTATTTGCCAAATTACAGCCTTATACCTCGCACCAGTAATAAAATATTCCTTTCGTTAACCAAAAATTTTCAAAATTTTGCCGAAACTTCAACTTTGAACAGTAATTGCCTTATATGCTGATTAGATACAGAAGTCTAGTATTTTTCTACAGATAGGGGCACATGTGCCAAATCATATTGGCCAATGACAAGCTTGAAGCTGTGGTCTTACAGCCAGCAGACATTTTTAATTAATTATGTTGGCAGTTGTGAAAAAGGGGGTCGGGCACATAAACGCGACGGCTGCACATCGCTGGAAACCAACGACCAAGTATTTTTTGACCACACCCATGCTCTATAACTTCACCAAAAATTAGGCCAGGGTCGGGGCAAAAGTTTAGTCCACACCTTAAAGCAACGAACTGCAGCTTATAGGCATTGATAAAATGTGCAATTAGACCGTGTATCGATTGAGCATAAATAAACCAAAATTGTCCCTAAAATGTGGCAGTAATTTTGAAAAAGAGCTACGTAGTTAGCCAGAAAAGTAAACAAGTTTGTAGTTTGAGATGGTAGTGGAATAACATATAAGCCTCAAACTAATCTCTTTCCAACTCTGAATAATGGGCAACAAGTTACGCCATTTTAAAACACAGCACAGGAGGAAACAACCACCTAAGAGTACTTTATGCTAGCTGCAGCTTTGTTTGCTGCTTTCTAGCTAAAATGATGCGTACGAAATATGAGAAAGGTAGACAGTTAGTATTCGGGTTACACAAACATTTTAATATCTGATTTTCCAGAACGAAGAGCGATTTCGTTATAAACTAAGAATGATCCCCAGCCATTTGATAGAATAGTATAGTATATATATCGAGATGATAGTATATCGAATGATAGTATATATCGAGTGATGAAACCAATGTCCCACCAAAACATTAGTGCCAAAACAAAGTCGGCAAAAATTTGAAAAGTCGCACTCGTTCCATAATTAGCAAAGAAAATTCTAGACAACCAAATTATGTTTCACCGTAGCCATTAAAAAGGCAAAATGTTAAGCTACATTTTGGTATAACAATAATTGCTGAACTCCAAGTAATGAATGAGCAGTGAAGGTTTAAAGTCGATGTCTCTTACGCAATCGACACAATAATTGATGTTTAATCCGTTTAATCCCCGCAAATAACAAAGATTAAACGTTAGTGCTTTTGAACTGTTTTTAAGTGACGGATTAAACGGATTAAACTTAATCATTTTATGAAAAGGCCACGGATTAAAGTTTAATCCGCCAAGATTTTAATCCGTCACGATTTTATGAATACGTCACGGATTAAAGTTTAATCCGTTGGTATTTTATAAAAAGGTTTTTGATCGACGGATTAAACTCGACCATTTAAGTCACGGATTAAACTTTAATCCGTTTAATCCGTGAGCGTATTCATAAAATGATTAAACTTTTAAGTTAATCCGTTTAATCATTTTATGAAAAGGCCCTTAGTCCGAAACAGGAGAGAGCCAATGGGCACTGTGAGCCGCTGATCAGCTTGATCAAGTTATAATGATGACCAAAATGCTTGTTCCGGACCTTTGGATGTCATATTTTTATTAGTGCTAAAATGACGAAGTAGTGTTGCAGAAACATGAATAAAACAGGTTTTTCTGTTGCACTTTCAGTTTTCCCCCTGAAACTTGGATTAATTTTTTGGACTTGTTAACAGGGCTGTACTCTATCCAGTTTCAAACTTGGATATGTGGTTTGTCATTTTGTGAAAATTTAAAATTCGCCTGTGGTTTTTCTCAGTTGTCGAAATTATTCATGTGTGTACTATATTATGCACTGTAAAGGTTAACATTTACGCACTATTGGCCGAAATCTTAGCCATTTTCGTAGCGTATGGTTAGTGGTTACCGGTTAAGTAACTCCTAAGAAATTTGCTTTGGCTTTGCCTGCGAAAACTTAAGTTAAACTTCAATTTCCACTTTCTTTGCTACTTCAAAAACCTCCTTTAGAATAAAATCCAATTATCATGGATTTAGGCATCGGAAATTGACTGCTAAAGAAGAATAAAAGAATGAGGGAGGTCCGAAAAATTCAAACTTTCTGTGGGTCGAACCCACGACATTTTTGGCCGCTTTGCCTGAACTAAGGGGCCCAATAACCGCACGTCAGATCTGCTTGGGAGTCATGTTTTCTGTCCGTAACCTTCGTCTCTCCGCCTCCTGTCTGCCGTTCTGCGGAGTTGCGGACCGCTGGGGCAGCACATAAAAGGTCTCTTTGAGTACCTAATTAGTGCTAGGCACCACGATCTAAACGCAGTGCCAACTGAGCTATGGTCGCACAGTCGCATCAAGTTGCTCGGCTCTCATAAGCCGGCTAAATAACTTCAGCAGTCGGTCGTGGTGTAGTGGTAAGCACACCTGCCAGCAGATCAGAGGGGGCGTGGTTCGACCCCCGGCTGGACCAATTTTTTACTTTCTATTTGACAGCTGTTGAATCTGACTGGATCTCCTGGATCCAGCTTCAAATAGATTATTTCTTGGTCAACCATCAACTTGGTTCGCCAAATCACAACTAATAATAAGTGGGAACTTTGAACTTGAACAAGCACTGTGAGAATGTGAGAACTAAAATGCTCAGAAATGTTAATAAAATAAAAAATAAAATGGAATAGAAATAATTAATTGTTTACTAAACGCTTGAAAAAGTTTCTATGTCACAAGGGTTTTGGCGGTGGGATGACCTGTGAAGTGTGCCCTAGTTTTGTATGGAATGGCGACAAAGCAACCGATTTGGAATATTTGGGGGGGGGGTGTTCAAATACCCTTTTCTGAGTAAAAAAGGGTTATATCTGACATATCCCAAGTGTTCAAAATTTCCAAACTGCACGTATCGTGATCATTTGAAATCGAGTTGTAACGTTACAGTTACTGTTTTCAATAAGTTGACATTTTCAGGGTTTCTGCAAAATTTACGTTTCTCCATTCTTAGAGCTGACATTGGCGAGAAGCAATAAATTTACAGAAACCAAAACATTCTGCAAATGACAGGTCGATGGCTTTGTGTCAACAGATAAAGTCAACCTTGCAACATTGTGCTAAATTTATTGTTTGATTTTGCAGCAGAAGATTCTTTTGATTTCTTTCATGCTGAATCTTTTAAGCATTTATGTTTGTCCAAACTTTTGTGACGAATTTCAGTGGGATTTTTTGTAAACAAATTTGGGGAATTCGCAATTAAGCCCACCACAATTTCGGTTTAGAGATTTCATTTAAACCGAATTCATTACAACCCGAATACTTTTGTGTCTTCTGGTTAATGGTTATCGGTAAGCAGACTTGTGCATGAGAGAAGTTTTGGGAGGAATCCTGGTTATTGCCCAAAAAACCCGAAAAAATCCAGATTCTGGGGGCGAGGGCCCCCTCTGGGAGAGGGTGAGTTCCAGGTCTGGGGGGAGGTGACCCCCCAAAAACCCGAAACACATGTATGGTGGTGAGGGGTTAAGACAAGCATTGGAATTTGTATTCTGACACTATGTATCTCTGTCAACGAAATCAGGGGTTTGTTATAATTCGAGGTGGATTGGGACGTTTGATTCGGAGATTGTCCAATCAGAAACGTTTTAGTTCAGACGCATATAAACACATGGTCAACAGCGGAGATGACAAGGGGCTCCACAGAAAAAGCAATCAAACCAGCGGAGAACACCAGCCACCTCGGTTCCAATCCCATTTCTTTTCTGGACACATTTCTTCACATTTTTTCACATCTTCACACACAATTTTCAAATTTCAACTAGACTGGTTGACTTTAAAAGAACTGCTGTAAAAATTAGTTTCTGCTGTGAATCGAACCACGGACCTTTCGCTCTGCCTGCAGTGTAGAATATACACAACAACGCCACGAGTGCTCAAAACATTATCTTCTGCATATCTGTTATCATTATCGTTATTATTATTATTATTGTTATTATTATTATTATTATTATTATTACTATTGTTATCGTTATTATTATTATTATTATTATTATTATTATTATTATTATTACTACTACTATTATTATAGTTATTATAATATATTATCTTCAGCATATGAGTTAACCCTGAGTTTAGGATTTGAGGATTTCGGTCTTTAAAGTTTTTCGCACAGTGACAAATTAAGGAGTTCCCAATCTTTACTGTTTTTGGAATAAAAGCGTTGATTTGGCTTAATCTTGGTAGAATTCTCCAAGCAAAAGTAATAAACATAGGTGTTTAAATTATTTCAGATAAATGTTATCACGTGTTTGTTTGACCATATGGTTCTGATGTTTGCAATAAGCTTAGCTGTTGTGGTAATGGTGTTTCTCAAAAAAGGCAATTAAAGCAATCTGCGTCGAATGATAGGCTTCTTCTGCCAAATCTTTTGGAATAATCTTAAAAACAAATATCGAGTACCGGTAACAGTAATCCCCCCTTTTTGCGAAAAGCAAGTAAACAAATATTTATTTTTCCATTTACCATAAATTTGATTTGGCGAAGAGTTAAAGTTATAACAATAGAAAAAAATCGCTCTGGGTTTGTTATGGTTAACATGTAGTACTTAGTTTGAATTTTTAGATGTAATTATTGCAGATTTATTGAATATTTTTATTCATAAATTTCATTTATTTGAATTTTACTAACATGGTACTTGAAAAGAAACCCGTGCAGCCGCAGATCAAGAAATCCCTCTACTATGGCGTTGAAGAAAGACCTCCTTGGTTTACCACAATATTGTTCTCTCTGCAGGTAACTTTAAATTCATAAAATTTTAAAATTTAAATATCACAAATCATTAGCGATTCAGCAGTTTATGATTCTGCCAAACAAATATTTGCAGTGCAGAGTTTGTAAAAATGATTAGAAAAATATCCATCTTGTCTAGTTAACATTAACAACTATATGTAATGGAATGACTTAGATCTTGTGCTCAAAAGTGGTTAAAACGCTAGTTTCTAATTGGTCATTGTTCCAAAAGAAGTTTTTACAGAAAAGCGGACTCTAAGGATCTTGCCTATGTTAAGTTCTAGTTTGTAATTGTGTCCAAGCCATAATTAATTGTCATCGTATAATTGTTCAAATCAGAGTTGCCAGTCCCAAATAAGCATTTTTCCACTAATACGAGAAGAAAGGCCAAAAGTTACTCCAGCGTTAAAACAAGAGAAGGGCACTTATAAGCTTAGGTTGGATTAATCAGTCTAAATAATGATATATTACACGTGAGATGATAAAAATCATAATAATAAGGTCAATTCCAAAATTCCCCTTTCTGAAAGGACAGGTGTCTTTTCCCTCAGCGGCCCGGGTGCGGTCACTTTCCCCTTCCATTGCTAGAGGTTAACGAGAACAGGAGAATAGTAAAACTCTAGAAATTCTAGTGTTGGCGTAAAAGCGAAACTTACAATTACCATGATAAGAAATTCCACATTTCTAGCGGAAAAGAATGCACTAATCCGTGTCAGCAGTATTTTAAAAGCATTTTTTAGTGTCTAATAACATATATTAGAAGATGGTTTAACGAAATAATTACATAATTATGTAATACGTAAGAAATTAAAAGTAATAAGCACCTAAGTACATTAATTTGCTATAATTTGTGTTTTACAATATTCTAAGGCTTTAGATTGTTAGTAATAGTGTTAATTAGTGTTAGCTAGGCTAAATTTATGTTAATTAGCTAATTATTACGTAAGAAATGAATTTTTTGTCTGTGATGCAACTTAGGCTCATATGAAAGAGAAATTTCTCCCCTTTCCAAAAATGTAATCCCCACGTTTTAACTCCCAAAATTGAGTGAGTTATAAGCAAAAATGTTTTAGTAAGATTAGCCTTTATTTCCTAATCTTACTTTGCTTAAAAGGAAAGTCCAAAAAGGGGACTTCTAAAAAACCTTTATACTAACTTTCTTTCCTCCTTTCCCTTCTCTTTTCTTTGTCTGGGAGGTTGTCTACCTCCCAGACTACAAGGCAGCCAGGTGCGCTGCTGTTCCCCCTTCTCTTTCATCTTTTCCTACGTACGCTAGGCTTGTCCTCAGGTGAACTTTTGTTGGGCCTAGTCCAACAAGAAGAGGACAACAAAAGTTCGCCTCTAGAAAAGAAAAGAGGACACAAATTTTAACACATAGGTAAAGTTCAGAGGGGGCTTAATTAATTCCCCACAATTAAAATTATTATGAAAATTAGTCAGTTATGTCTAGCTAAACTTGTAGAATATTAAGGTTCTCTCTTTACGTCTTTAGCACTTACGTAAATTGCGTAAAAGTTGAAAACAAAAGCTAAAATTTGTAGTATTTCCCCTTTGGTTACGTTTATATGTTAACCAAAATTTTGCAAAGTTTTGCAGAATTTCAGCATCGGAAATCCATCAAAAAAGGGTCAGTTGGGGGGCAATAATTCGCAAATCTCATTAATTTCAGCTCTTAATGGCCCAGCTGACTCAACCAGCCGCTGCTGGCCCTGTGGAAAAGATAGCAAGCTTCTAGAAAGTTCTAGAACTTTCTAGAAGCTTTAGGCTAAAATAAAAGGAGAATTCCGCCCCCAGTTTGCTAATGACCTGTCACCGAGCTGTCAGCAAAACTGTCAGCTCGGTCCCCAAAATTTTAAGTTAGTCAGTGTTCGTTTAGCAGTGGCCGAGAGCGGCCTGATTTTTACTCCCCTTCCCCAGTGTGTGTTACTTCTCGGACCACTGGTGTGGTACGGGAATATAGTAACACACACTTCCCCATAGGACGCATTAGGACTCTTCTGGCCCACACTGGCCAGAAAAGGGTTGAGCTTACGCACGAACACTACCACTTGAGGAGCCACAGGGATCATCTATATCCGGCTCAGAACTGCAATCCTAGGAAAAAATTTAGGGATTTTTATAGTGGCCTCTGGCCAATTTTTTCATATTGTATTTTTGGCCTTCGGGCCCCACTTTTTATATGTATTTTTAGGCCTTCATGGCCAATATTTTATGGAGGTTTTGGGTCAGCGAGCCCCGATTTTATAACAGCTATTTTGGGCCTAAGGCCATTCTTTTACGTTCCATAGCAAGCTGGGCCTCCGGGCCAGTTTTATTTTATTTTTATTTTGTTATTTAATTAGTTCAAAAATCAAGGGCAGCTCATGTAAACCCCTCCTGTGCGATGGAGGTCTTGAGGCGTGCCCACTTTTCTCTTCTTTTGCTTTTCTCGTTTTCATTCCTTTTTGTATACCAAGCCACGGCCTTTATGGCCTAAAATACTCTCTTTAGTTGTTACTTTTGGGGTTATTTTTGGTAGTTTCACGGGATTATGAGTGGGACCCCAAACCCCTGTTTCTGAGCTAGAGAGCCCCTTAATTACGGCTCTGAAATTATTAAGCTAGTTAGAAGAATTAACTCCCCACAGCCGGCAACTAGGAGTTGCTGGCCATGTTTCTAAAAATGCTCTGTAACTCGCTAAAAATTTTTTACTGTCAGTATTATGTTTTTATTTCAGCGTTAGGTCGGCATTAAAATTGTTAGGTGCTAAAAATATAGGGTGTTTTAAAAGCGAATTCCTAAAACTTAAGTTGTTTTATGTTTAATTTAATTAATTATCAAGCAGTCTTTTAAGAGGAATGGCCGGCTTCCTCACTTTCCGTAGTTTTAATTAATTGTGTATTTAGTTTACTTGACTGTTCTTTGTTGTTAGTAATAATTGCTTGGCAATTATTACTCACTGGCTTTCATCAAAATTTAAGTTATACCTTTTTCCCACAAAATTTCTTTTATGGGCAATTCTGAGGAATTGCAAAGCTGTAAAACTCGGCCACAACAAAGTTCAAAGTTTACAAACTTCTTACACAAATGAGCCTAAGTTTAGTTTATTAGTTAGTCTAGGTAGCTAGATGATTATTAATGTGATTGTTTTGTATAATTGAGGTGTGAATGTCTTGTATGATTGAAGTATGAATGTTTTGCAAGAAAGAAGTGTGAATGTGCTACAAAATATAGATGTGAATGTGTCCCCAAAAAGGTACCTAAGGTGGTTATTCGGGTAAACCCCTCATGGAGCGTGAGGTTCCGAAATTAACCAAGTTTCAAGAATGTCTGGATGAATGGCTGTAGAATGTTCTGATTTGTATGTATGTGGAATAAATGTTTTTGTATAATTGTGGTGACAACTCACGGAAACTCCCCTTGTGCGATAGGGGTTGTGAAAATTGTCAAATCTGTATGTATGTTAGTTGAGTGAATGATTATTAATAATGTAATTAGCAATATTAGAATAATCCAGGAATTCCAAAACTCAACAAGCTGTAGTATGCTCCATCAATAGTTGTCACGTTGCAGATCGCATTAAACCTTATATTAGTTAAAGATAGTATCCTAAACAGTTCGAAATGTCAGTTGTACTGGATTACCTTAATATGTGATAGCTCACCGGTCCTCATCAGGTGCATGAGACCAACCTTGTGAAGCTTACCTTAGGATTCCCGTATTAGGCAGGAAATTGGTGTGAATGTGTATAAATGTGTGTTTGTTGTTGAATGTTTGCGGATCTGAGGGATATGAGTGTGATAAACAGTGTGAATGAGTACCTACGTCAATATTAGGGTAACATGCAAATTAGGTAGCTAATCTAGTCCAGGGTCACGGGGACCCCCAGGATAAGCTGACATTACCAGGTGGTCCTCGATTCGTCCACGTAGGTATGCCCGCAAGAGGGGAGTGGACGAATCGCAGATGAAGGACTTCGTGCTGGCCTGTTTTATCTGTTTAGAGCTGAATTTTCGTCTCAGAATCTATAACATAAATTAGTTAAGTCTGTCCATTGTCTCGTATTAATTATATGTGCTAAATTACCTAGATCCGTGCCAATAAATTCACCTCGAGCTAGTAATTCTTGCAGTGCATTGCCAAAACAACTCATGCATTTTATCAGCCTTTAGCACAAAGGCAAAAGTCAGTTTTGATCAAATTATAAGAATTACGTTAAAATTGTCATTCTTGCCCTCAATTGTTCTCACTAACGGGGCTACTAATTTGGTTGTAGTTCGCATTTTTTGCACAGTATACTATCTGTACAGTTTAGACTTTTTATGTCAACTAGTTACCGAAAAGGGTAAACGTTTTACGTCGAAAATATTAGCCAAATTTGACTGTAAGCATCAAATTATACTCGTTAATCAATGCAAACAAGCAATTATGGGATTTAATGGCACACACGGTGAATATCTTTACGTAAGCATTAAATAAACCTAAAAGTATATGAATAATAGTTAGTTAGAATATTAATGTTGTGTAATAACTGAAGATTACGAAGAAACCATCTTCTAATAAACCTAAAAGGAATAATCTTGCAAATATGCGTTTCCATTCTTGTACACTTGTTATACAGGAAACAGGTGCTTTCCTGTCATGAATCTTACGCCTAAAATCTAATTATGCACAGACCGAATATGATTGCAAAGAATACACGTTGAATCGGCGATTTCCGGCATCCCAATGCAGGAAATCGCCCAAAAAACTCATATTCGGCGAATTTCTATCTATTCTAAGTTAACAACGCATAATTAGTCACATTTTGTCTTGCAAAAGTGGTCAAAGTACATTAATTCCAGTTTTGTCAATAAAATCTTAATCAGAATTAACCAAAGCTTCAATTTTCGTCTCTGAAAGCCTTAAAAGTGAGTAATAGTTGCTGGGTTTGATTCCCGCACTTGTATTCTGAACTAATGGGTTTTAACCCATTTGATTCAGGTTCTTCGAGAGGCCAGCGTCCTGTCCTGATCAGTAGTCTGTGGAACCTGATCCGGAGAGCTTCAGTACGATTGGAATCAGTTACTAGTGAACGGAGATTATTTTGATTGATCAGTAGACTTTGCCTGTTGGATACAGTTCGAATCATCGAAGGTACTTGGGAATTGGAATTCTATAAAGATTATAGTGTCTGGGACAGAGACAGTAACCTCAGCGGACCTAATCATTGGGAAAAGACTAAAACCGAGCCTAAAACTGAAACTGTTCTTGTGACCACTCTATTTTGTTGGACTAAAACCTCTTAGAACCCTTCCTATTTTCAAGATGCACTCTATCTTTGTTTCTGTTATCATTTGTCTGGGAGCCTCGACTCCCTGTCTGTCTCTGGCTTAGACCAGCATTAGATCTTGCTCAGAAGAAGAAGTCAATCGAAAGCAGCACCACGAAGAACATTTAAATTAATCAATTAAATTTACTTAATAATTATATTAGTAGCCATCTCCCGGTATCACCCCGCCTGGACCGACCCCTCTACTGTTTACTATCCCAAACGTCCGAAACCACTCGTGAGGTTGCAGGTGTAACCTGACGAGATCACCCAACTCCATAGACCGGAACTGTTCTGAACCGACACCCTGTTAACTTTGTTAATTATCTGTTACATTGAACTTTTGTTGTAGTATTCTGTAAAAGACTAATAGAGAGTAGAGTTGAGTTATACACACAACACGCAACACTATCTAACGTGCCCAGTCATAATACCTGAAGAAGAGGACTAATAATTAGTCTTAAATTAGTCATCAACCGGTCAAACGTTAATTTAATTAATTTATATATATTTTGGGTAATCTCTCGTCCCTTAAAACAACCCTCCCCAACCAAGGGCTGGCAACTCTGGTAGACTTAGTAACCTGTATCAATTGAATATTGTAACCCTAACTGTTGTTGATCATTCATCTTGAAACCGTTCTGTTTCTTTAACTATAATCATATTGTCTTTAGTAATTAATAAATTGATCTTGTTGCGTGTAAATCGGAGTCTACATTTCAGCTGCTGAAAAGAGATCCAGGTGAGATCTCCCCGGAAGTAAATAAAGGTAAATTGTTCAGATCTAAGTCAGATCTGAATACAGAGTTGAAGACTAATAGTCTGATCTTAGTTTTGACCTGTTGCGTCATAACCTTCCTATCCATACTCCAGGTGCGATTGGATAGAGCCGAACCCCTCTTACCTAAACGAACTCACAATAGTACCCCTATCAGGTTAGCTGTAGAGATCCCCGATTTTGGCAAATCACCTTTCGGGAATCTGGTACATAAGTTTGTCAACCTAGGCAAACGTGCTAACCTTCCCTGTGATTGAACTTTCAACCTAAACGACCCCACCTTCGAAATCAAATCAAATTGGTCAAGCTTTCTATTCTGACCTCACTCAGTTCATTACAAATAGTACGACCAAAAAATGTGTGTACAATCTTCGACCGTTTATAGCAGATTAACCTTTGGAATAAACCCCAACAATGTATATATTTTTAGAATCCTCAGGAACTCGAGATTTTGAAAATCCGGAAAATTCCGGAATTCCGGGTTTCATTCACGGAAAATCTAAAATTTTTAGTTTTTCGCCAAATTTTTATCGCAATCAAATTTTGTTTTCACGATCGAATAGAGCTGGTCCCGGTGCATATTTTTGCTCTTACAAGTTTTTCACGAAAATGCACCCAGTTTCCGCAATTCCGGGTTTTCAAAATTTCCGGATTTTAAAAATTTTCTCCAATACCCACAAGATGGGTATCATTCGAAAGCTCTTATCGAGCTGAACAACTTTTGTAATAGAATGAACTCTTGAAAATGCACACATTTCCCGGAATTCGAGAAAACCGGATTTTCCGGATTAAAAAAATTTTCTCCAAGACCCCACAATATGGGTATCATTCGAAAGCTCTTGATGAGCTGAACAAATCTTGTAATAGAACCAATGTCTGAAAATGCACCAAATTCACGAAATTCACGACTTCCGGATTTCACTCTAGCTTGGAAGGTTTTAACGAATTCCGAGAACTGGGCTCATTTCTGCGAGTTGGTTCTATTACAAGATTTGTTCCAGCTCATCAAGAGCTTTCGAATGATACCCATATTGTGAGGTATTGGAGAAAATTTTTAAAATCCGGAAAATCCGGTTTTCTCGAATTCCGGGAAATGTGAGCATTTTCAAGAGTCCATTCTATTACAAAAGTTATGAGCTTCGATAAGAGCTTTCGAATGATACCCATCTTGTGGGTATTGGAGAAAATTTTTAAAATCCGGAAATTTTGAAAACCCGGAATTGCGGAAACTGGGTGCATTTTCGTGAAAAACTTGTAAGAGCAAAAATATGCACCGGGACCAGCTCTATTCGATCGTAAAAACAAAATTTTGATTGCGATAAAAATTTGGCGAAAAACTAAAAATTTTAGATTTTCCGTGAATGAAACCCGGAATTCCGGAATTTTTCGGATTTTCGAAATCTCGAGTTCCTGAGGATTCTAAAAATATATACATTGTTGGGGTTTACTCCAAAGGTTAATCTGCTATAAACGGTCGAAGTTTGTACACACATTTTTTGGTCGTACTATAATTAGCAGTTGTAATTAAGCTTTGAGTCAACCTAACGTCAATATTCAGTTTCTAAGGTTTTTAAAAATTTAAATTCTTCACTTAGCTCCTTATAATCTTTTAACTTGGATTCCGACAGACATAATTTTTGGCTGGCATACACTTGACATCTGTTAATACTAATTTAGCAAGTGATGGTCTGCGTTGGATCTGTGATTTCCCTGCCCATTCTGATATCTGGTAAAATCTGTGCAGAGAACAATGGATACGCCAGACTACAGTTGATTTCAACCACCCTAGTGGCAAGTGGAATATCGACCATACTGCAGTCAACATTTGGTGTAAGGTACAATCGGCATACACCAGACCCGTACCACTTGTAAGAATTTCGGGGTTCAAATGCGCCGAGATAATACCGAAACGCTTGTCATACTCTTATGTATTATGTACTCTTATTACGGAATAATGACAGAATAATTTTATTGATGTACATGTTATGGAATAATGAGAATGACAGAATAATTAAATTAGATTTCCTGAGATTTCTAAGATTTTCTAATAAGGTAAAAGCTAAATGAACAATATTTTAGCTTAATTTTTTAAACTTTTTAAAGTTTTATTTTTAAAAAAATCAAAACTGGTCTGCAAACTTTCTGTAGTTTCGTTTTAGACTGCCGTTACTGCAAGGACCCAGCTATGCTTTCATACCTCCAATTCTTGTGCTCATGAACCTGCCTGAAAACAGATGTCCCCCTGAGTCAGGTGCGTTCAGATTACTAGTAGGTGATCTGACTAGAAATAATTCAAAACTTAAAGAATTTCCTTCAAGATTTCCTTAAATAATAAAATAGAATTTCTTCCAAGATTTTCCGAAATTCCTGTTTTTATGTGCTTTCGCTGGTGCTTAAATTTCTTCCATTTCACTTGTTTGCGTTAGCTCGCTTAAGGGGGGTCCATTTTTGGGAAATTTCTACTTTCTCCGATCTCGCTGATTTTTGCATATTTTATTGTCCAAACGGTATATTTTAACGAGCTTTTAAAATTAAAGTCTTGTGGTTGTCGAGTAATTTCATCTCTAAGTTGAGGTTTCAGCATCATGTTAAATTTTAATCCTTCAAAAATTAATTATGAAATTTTAAAGGCCTAAATTAAATTTCTATTTCCAAGATACCGCAGTTTAACATTTCAGCGTTATCTTAATGTAAAATTTGTTTAGATTCATCAATGTTTGTCGGGAGATCTTTTGGCGTACGCGAAAAACGACAACTTTTTCCACTGCCTATGTTTAACACATGAAACCTCAACTTTGAGATGAAATTCCTCTACAACCGTAAGACTTACGACTTTAATTTTAAAAACTCGTTAAAACATACCATTTGGACAATAAAATATGTAATAATCAATCAGCGAGATCGGAGAAAGTCGAAAAAACGGCCCAAAAAATGGACCTCCCTTAACTATATATTTAGCTTTAGGTTTACATTAACTTGTACTTTGATCTAACTCCTTCGCAGAAAGGAGTCAAGTGAAAAACACTTCAACCTAACTAACTAAACCTGACAAGACAACAGATTTATAAAATTTTATTTCACTCCCAATCTCATATTGCAATAGCTTCTATCTCAATAATTATCCCTTTAATGTTTGTTGAATGCTTTTTGGTTGTTTTAGTCTACAACCAGACCCTATCAGATCAACTCTGGCAACCACGATTTCGATTGGCGAGTGCATTTATTAATGATAAATTAATTAATTTATTATTTTTATTTATTTAGCAATTGCAATAGGTCATTATTAATTTTTAGATCTTGGGTTAAGTATAACTGGTTTTGTGTTTTCCGATCCTAAGTCAAACTTCCTGTCGCTAGCACCAGTTACACTAATAAATATTTAAATATTTCCACCTTCTCCATTTATTTATTTATTTATTTATTTATTTATTCATTACATTTCAGATCCAAGGTGGGATCTTGACTGCATCCTTGGTTCAGATGGTGATTGGATTGACCGGGGCAATTGGACTGATCACTAAATTTATTGGACCCCTGACGATAGCGCCTCTGATGGCCCTGTTGGGACTTTCTCTGGTGGACTCAGTATCACTCTACATCTCTGAGCACTGGGTCTCTGTGGTGTAAGCCAGCCATATAGTCAATTATTAGCTAAGGAAATTAATAGGTTGACTGTTCCAGAAAGTTTCCATTCGCATGAATTTTGATTTTTTATCCTCGGTGAATGCTTAAATTACTGGAGGAGATTTTTTATTAGCACTTTTCTTAAATAATTTATAGCAAAACTTTAAATTATTTTTAGACTAATATTTCTGTTGATACTGTTTGCCCTCTACCTGAATCCAGTCCAGTTTCCTTTTCTTTGTCCAACCAGAGAAAGATCCTGTGTCATCAAATGGGTTCCAATTTTTGCAATGTTTCCGGTATCCGTTGAAGTTGTTACCTATTTTCCTGTTTATCAAATAACACTCGGTTGTCATACTCTTATGTATTATGTACTCTTGCTCTAATCAACCAAGTCTATAATAATGAGAAGAAGAGTAAGCCACTAGTGTTCTTTGTATTGCCAAATATTCGTCCAAAATATTTGTTTTCTAGTACATCATGGCCATAGCAACAACTTGGATTTTGTGCTTGGTTTTGACTGAGTCCAAGGTGTTCAACAACAGCACCGATCTGGCGGCCAGAACCGACACTATGAATGACGTTATTCGAGACGCCCCCTGGATTCGATTCCCATATCCTGGTGGGGGACCGTATAAATATTGACATAGCGGGATTGTCTAGAGCTTACGACGATAATATGTAAACTTTGCGCAAATTAGGTGGTGATTTCTTTTGGGCACATATTGTTGGTTGACTGCTCAAATTAAGATGAAATTTGATAAAGCTTTCCAAAATAACTTCATTTAACACCCTCCGCACAATCCCGCTTCAAAAATTCAAAACTTCCGTACAGGGCAGTTTTAGCCGATCTCTGACAGATTAGCAGCGGCTGCATGGATGTTACTATACTCATTCGAAAGATTTCGTTGAGCTGAACAGTTTTGCTGTTTGAAGCAACGCTCCAGCTCTTCCGCATTGTGAGATATAACTGATTTTCTTATTTTGGCGTTGACAACTGGTCATTTTTGCAGAAATCAAATAACTACTTGAGCTGCGCAAGCCGTAAAATTAAACAAAGTATGTTGATTTGAAGGTCTCGTCGAGGCCGACTATCCACGGCATAATCAACTTCCAACTGCTTTCCCGTTCGCTGCTATCATAAGAATGTAGTTTTTGCAAAAACAAAACCAAATTTTTTCCAGTGATTGTGGCGCTTTTACTATGCAAGTTACAGGATTGCCACTTAGCAGACGTGTTTTACTCAAAAATACCCGGGACCCTTTTTTAATTGCCCCGATTGCTGCTTTCTAGCTAATGTGGTCGCTTGCCAAATTTGGGAAAAGTAGGCAAAATCCAGATTGCGCATACATTTTAGCTAATTTCTTCAAAACGAAGAGCGATTTCATGATAATTAAAAAGAGTCAAGTGGGATGGAATGATGCAGCCGATGCCTCACGAAAGAATTTACTTTAGTCTGCAGAAAATCTGGAAAACTAAATTACTTCGAAAATACAGTAAAATAATTTCCAAAAACGAAGGTTAGTTTCACTGTATTCATTAGAAAGAGAACATGTTAAGCTGTATTTTGGTATAAAATAACTTCTTAACTCCAAGGAATGAATGAGTAATAAGGGTTCAAAGTTGATGTCTCCAAAAGGAATCACCACCTTGGTGGTGATTCCTTTTGGAGACATCAACTTTGAACCATTGTTACTCAAACATTACTTGGAGTTAAGAAGCCATTTTTATATCAAAATGCAGCTTAACTCTTGCTCTATCTAATGAATACAGTGAAACTAACCTTCGTTCTCGGAAGTTATTTTACTGTATTTTCGAAGTAATTTAATTTTCCAGATTTTTTGCAGACCAAAGTAAATTTTTTCGTGAGGCATCGGCCACATCATTCGATTCCACTATCAAATAGCTGGGGACCCTTTTTTAGCTATGATGAAACCGCTCTTCATTATAAAGAAATTAGCTAAAATGTAGGCGCAACCTGGATTTTGCCTACCTTTTCCAACTTTGGCAAGCGACCACTTTAGCTAGAAAGCAGCAATCGGTACAACTAAAAAGGGTCCCTGGGTATTTTAGTGTAAATCACGTCCAGTAAGTGGCAACCATCTAGCTTGCATAGTAAATGCTCCAACAAACGCTGAAAAAAATTTGGTCATGTTTTTGCCAAAACTATATTTTATATGATAGCAGCGTACGAGGTAGCAGTTAGAGTATTATAATGTCACGGATAATCGGTCTCGTCGAGACCTTCAAATTGACAACCGTAGTTTAATTTTACGGCTTACGTAGCTCAAGAAATGGCGCATTATTTGATTTCTGCAAAAATGACAAGTTTTCAGCGCCAAAATACGAAAATCGACTATATCTCACGATAGCGAAAAGCTAGAAAGGTACTTCAAAAAGCAGAAATGTAGAGCTCAGCAAGATCTTTCCAATGCATATAATCGTAGCTGTATAACGTCTGCCTAACTGTCAAAAATTGACAAAAACCACCCTGAACGGAGACGTCGAATTTTTGAAGCTGTATTGCGCGGAGGGTGTTAGACTGCTAAAAGCACTTATTTTGGAAAGTTTCATGAAATTTCATCTTGATTTGTACCGTCAATCAACAATATCTGCCCAAAAGGAATCACCACCTTAAATGAACAACAAGGCAGCCAGGTTGATTCTTCTATGTGCCTTTATCAATCATATGTAAGTAGTTCCAGTTTCCATTGAGACTAAATTAGGTAAAATAAGTAAGATACAGGCTCCTGTTTTTACTGACTCCTACGCTGTTGACAATGTGTATATCGACATTTTGTGTTTAGGTCAATTCGGCATGCCCTTTGTCAGTGCAGCGATTTTCATCGGTATGACGATAGGGACGGTATCCTCAGTAATTGAATCGGTGGGCGACTATCACGCCTGCGCCCGCGTCACCTGTCAGAGACCGCCCCCCGTTCATGCCGTAAATCGGGGAATATTCATCGAAGGTCTCTGCTGTCTAGTTTGTGGTCTTCTGGGCGGTTTCAGTGTTACCACGTTTTCGGAAAACATTGGCGTTATTGGCATTACTAAGGTTAGACCAACAAGTCTTTTTGGGTTTACGGTTTCAGGAATTATTATAACAAGCAAGATTTCGTGCAATAGGTTCTGTTTCCGCTGGACGGACATTTAAGCAATTGTAAACCTGCTGCGCAGTTAAATATTTTATAAGAGGAGCTCTTAATTGCTTCAACAGAAAATTTACGTGCAAAACATTTTAAAGACTTTTTATAAAGCTTGAGGAATTCACCTTAATATCGAAAATAAAGTTTAATTCAGCATTTGTATGTATATTAGCACATGTTCCTGTAAGTTTTATCATATTTGAGAAATCTTTGCTGAGCTGAGATATCAATGACAAAATTTTAACTGTAACGATGAGTCATCAATTAGAACGGCGAATAGAAATTTCCAATTTTGGAATTGAAAGTAATCCCATACATGTATGCGTAATATGTATATAAATCGGAAACAAAAGTTCTTTGGAATGAAAGACAAGATTTTACACACAAACATACTAGCCCTATTTTAAACCATTGTTTACACGCATTTACGGTGAAGAGTATATTTATCAAGCAAAATGCGTGTGAGGGCTCGGGCCGAGCAAACATAAGGGACCTGCTGCGCTGAGGCGCAGCAGGAAAAATAGAATTTTTCGGTGGAAAATGGAGCGTACGCCGCTTGCTACCGGGTAAGGAATGCCCGTAAGGAATGCCGCCGGCGCAAAACATCCATAAAGTTGAGAAGCACAGTTTCAAGCCTCTTGCAGAATGGGGGGGGGTGGTATCAAAGATAAAGTTCCGCCGAGTCACACATTTACTTCCATTTACTTCCGTTAACTGTTAAGCTCCAAAACTAGCGTAGCTGGGGGTCGTATCGAAAGCGAAAAATTTTGCCTGTTCTAACCTGCTTCCAGGTTGCCAGTCGGATAACAATGCAGCTGGCCGGAGTGGTGCTTATCCTTCTGGGGGTCTTCTCCAAAGCTGTTGCCGTGATGGCGACCCTACCCGACCCCTTGGTCGGAGCCACACTCCTCATCTCTATGGCCATGGTCATGGGTGTGGGAATTTCTTCAGTTCAATTGATCGATCTGAAACTATCGAGAAATATGGCGATATTGGGATTATCGATTTTGGCCGGAATGATTATTCCCATCTTTGCGGCCAATAATGCACAAAATCTAACTGGTATTTTAATATCCATTTGCATAAAGTCAGTTTCTAAATGGTATATATTTCGGTTTTGAAAGCAAAATGGTTAAAATTTTAAGAGACTGTCTCAAAATGAAACAAAGTATTAGGATAATGTCGGATTCTAGATGGTATTATGTATCTCGGATTTGCAAGCAAAAGTTAAAAATTTAAGAGACTGACTCAAAATTAGTGAACATTTTCTTTGAAGATGTTAAGTGATACGTAACGATTTTTAATGATATTTCAACTGCTTCGGCACCCCTCATTTTTCTGTCACTGGATTGTCCTTACAACAAAAATAATGAAATATAAGGTGACCTCTGACAAATGTTTTAAAGAATTTTAATTTAAAAATGTCGATTTTTTAAATTTTAGGCATAACCCAACTGGATCAGATTATTGCCATATTTTTTGGAACAAAAATGATCGTTGGTGGTATTGTTGGATTCATTCTGGACAATACAGTTCCTGGTAAAGACTTTTGAATTTTTTTAAAATATTTCTGACATTTATCTGGGAACGCTTCTTGTATATTGTTTATCGGTTTTGCTCTTAAGGTGGTGATTCCTTTTGGGCACATATTGTTGATTGACGGCGTAAACCAGGATGACATTCAACGAAACTTTCAAAAAGTTTACGAAATGCTAGAGGGCGTTTTTGCCAATTTCTGAACGGCATGGCTATGACTATATCCATTCAAAAGAACTCGTTAAACTCTACAATTTTGCTTTTGAAAGCAATTTCACGGTACATTGCTTATTTTGGCGTCAAAAACTTGTCCTTTCTGGAGAAACCAAATAATCCCTTTTGGTCAACGCTCATCAGTAGCATAGGGTCATAAAATGGGGGGGGGGATAGCTGCTTTCTACTGAAGTAGTGGCTTGCCAAAGTAGGGAAGTAGGCAAAATGGCTGTGGAAGAAACGACTCATTAAAACGAGAAAATGTAAGCTACATTTTGATATAAAGATGACTTCTTAACTCCAAATATGATGATAATAGTGGTTCAAAGTTGATGTCTCCAAAGGAATCACCACCTTAAGTGTTATCAAGGGAATTATATGTGGGGAGGGTTCGGTGCTTTCCCCTTTTGGTCAACGCTGATCGGTGGCATAGGGTCATAAAATGGGGGTATGGTTGGGGGGGGTGGTTTGGGAGGGGGTTTTCGGGCTCGTAGAATCTAAAAATGTAATCGTAATTTCGCTCCTGTGGGTGACCAGTGGTCAAGCATATTTTGTGGTTACAACTGTGAACAAAACTAACACTGCCCATAGCGGCTGGATGTCTTTTATTTGACAAAAACACTGCACAATCAACACACCGTACAACGAAAGTACTGTACATCTCTGCACAACAAATACACTGCACAATAAACACACTGCACAACAAAAGACTGTACAACAAAACCCTAGACAACAAACATGATGTACAGCAAAACTACTGTGCAACAGACGCCCTACACAAACAAAACTTGGATTCTGTGTTGGATTCCAATCATATGAATATGTGACTTGGGTTTTATTGATCTGTATTAATCGCGTGGTTGTTGTCGTTGCTGTTGTGTTCGTCTTTGTTATCGGTGTTGTCGTGGTTGGTTCTTGCTGCTACAGTTGCTATCCGGCTGGAAGTTGTTTGCATTTTCCCGTCGGTTATTCTGTTTGACGTCTGTTTTCTAAGATGCTCCGAGCACATTTCGTTGTGCCCCGAGCATACTTCGTTGTGCTCCAAGCATATTTTATTGTGCTTCCTGCTGATACTCCGATTTATGTCTGCTTTTTATGACTTCGACTGTTGCATTGACTGACAAATTTGTTATGAGCATGGATGCTATGAGTTGAGACGTTCCACATAGTCTAGTTTCATGTTCTCTCCGGTAACACACGGTCATCAATTGTCGCATTCTTTTCAATGGCGCGTTTTAGAGCTTCTTCTGTAGAAAGCCTTTCTTCGTAGCCTGCCTGTTTGTCTACAATTTCTTTGTTTGTCTACAGGGTCTTTCAGCAAATCATTGAATTGAGTAATCTTGATGTAAATAAGCTTGTTCAGCTCCGCTCTGATCTTAGGTCTAATTTTATTGTAAGCTTCAATTTTTGCTTGGTCTATACTCAGCCCATCTTGTTGGTATTCCGACATCAAAATTCGAGCCCGTGCTTGAAACTTCTCTTCAGCTCTTGCTACAAGCTCTTCCCACAATTCTCCAATTTCTTCATCAGTTCCTTCTGTGGTGCTAATACTCTCCTGCACTGAGCCTTCTGATTTTGATTCTTCTTCATCAGTCGTTGGATCATGAACATTTTGTATGTGGCGCCTCATATTGAATGATCTGCTAAATGTTTCGCCACAATAATCACTGGTGTGCATTGTGAGTTGGGCTGTGTCAGTTTATTTAATCGCATACTATCCTCAGCACGTCAACTCTTTATATTAACGTAGCCGTGTTTAGCAGCAGAAGGAGAAAGCTTAGAGCAAGGAAAGTGCAAGCTCAGAGCAACAAAGAGCAAAGAAAGAGCAAGCTCACAATACAATGAGTTAGGAAAGAGCAAGCTCACAATAAGATGAGCAAAGAAGGAGCAAGCTCTGAGTAACAAGGAGCAAAGAAGGAGCAAGCTCCCAATAAGATGAGCAAAGAAGGAGCAAGCTCCCAATAAGATGAGCAAAGAAGGAGCAAGCTCTGAGTAACAAGGAGCAAAAAAGGAGCAAGCTCACAATAACAAGAGTTAGGATAGGGTAACTACAGATGTCAGTTTACCATCACTACGACTGAATAAGTCGGTAATTCGAATCAACCAGACATACTGCAGAACGTGTATACCATAAACAGTTGACTTCTGGTGAGTAAATCTGCGCAGGTAGGCTTTGTATTCGGATGTAGTGTGTTGCTATGAAATCCAAGACTGTAGTTGAAAACATACCTAGTGACTGCAAAGAAGCATTGCTTTGTGTCAAGTTCCTCGGCCTGTCCCCCAATCTAACCTGCTTAGTATTGGAACCGGACGCAGTTCTTGGCCTTCTCCGGGAGAGCGGCCTCATCTGATGACCGCCGTGTATGGGAAACCGATGACGACCACCCAACTCAAGCATTGCTTGGCGTATGTTCTAGTGTCATGTCTTTCCTCAGGGTCATTCACGTCGACATTCGAATTACTAACTAGTCATATTCATTCGTAGTGATGGTAAACTGACATCCGTAGTGACCCTACCCTAACTCTTGTTATTATGAGCTGGCTCCTTCTTTGCTCCTTGTTACTCAGAGCTTGCTCCTTCTTTGCTCATCTTATTGTGAGCTTGCTCTTTCCTAACTCATTGTATTGTGAGCTTGCTCTTTCTTTGATCTTTGTTGCTCTGAGCTTGTTTTCAACTACAGTCTTGGATTTCATAGCAACACACTACATCCGAATACAAAGCCTACCTGCGCAGATTTACTCACCAGAAGTCAACTGTTTATGGTATACACGTTCTGCAGTATGTCTGGTTGATTCGAATTACCGACTTATTCAGTCGTAGTGATGGTAAACTGACATCTGTAGTTACCCTATCCTAACTCTTGTTATTGTGAGCTTGCTCCTTTTTTGCTCCTTGTTACTCAGAGCTTGCTCCTTCTTTGCTCATCTTATTGGGAGCTTGCTCCTTCTTTGCTCATCTTATTGGGAGCTTGCTCCTTCTTTGCTCCTTGTTACTCAGAGCTTGCTCCTTCTTTGCTCATCTTATTGTGAGCTTGCTCTTTCCTAACTCATTGTATTGTGAGCATGCTCTTTCTTTGCTCTTTGTTGCTCTGAGCTTGCACTTTCCTTGCTCTAAGCTTTCTCCTTCTGCTGCTAAACACGGCTACGTTAATATAAAGAGTTGACGTGCTGAGGATAGTATGCGATTAAATAAACTGACACAGCCCAACTCACAATGCACACCAGTGATTATTGTGGCGAAACATTTAGCAGATCATTCAATATGAGGCGCCACATACAAAATGTTCATGATCCAACGACTGATGAAGAAGAATCAAAATCAGAAGGCTCAGTGCAGGAAAGTATTGTGCAGGAGAGTATTAGCACCACAGAAGGAACTGATGAAGAAATGTAGCAAGAGCTGAGGAGAAGTTTCAAGCACGAGCTCGATGGTTGATGTCGGAATACCAACAAGATGGGCTGAGTATAGACCAAGCAAAATTTGAAGTTTACAATGAAATTAGACCTAAGATTAGAGCGGAGCTGAACAAGCTTATTTACATCAAGATTACTCAATGCAATGATTTGCTGAAAGAAACTATCGTTGAACAAATTGTAGACAAACAGGCAGACTACGAAGAAAGGCTTTCTACAGAAGAAGCTCTAAAACGCGCCATTGAAAAGAATGCGGCAATTGATGACCATGTGTTACCGGAGAGAACATGAAACTAGACTATGTGGAACGTCCCAACTCATAGCATCCATGCTCAACAAATTTGTCAGTCAATGCAACGGTCGAAGTCATAAAAAGCAGACATAAATCGGAGTATCAGCAGGAAGCACAATAAAATATGCTTGGAGCCCGACGAAATATGCTCGGAGAGTGAAGAATGTGCTCGGAGCACAACGAAGTATGCTCGGGGCACAACGAAATGTGCTCGGAGCATCTTAGAAAGCAGACGTCAAACAGAATAACCGACGGGAAAGTGCAAACCACTTCCAGCCGGATAGCAACTGTACCAGCAAGAACCAACCACGACAACACCGATAACAAAGAAGAACACAACAGCAGCCGGAACAGGAAAGACGAACACAACAGCAACGACAACAACCACGCGATTAATACAGATCAATAAAACCCAAGTCACATATTCATATGATTGGAATCCAACACAGAACACATCAACGAACCTCATTCAAGAGGTTTCTGCCTGTTGGCATAGGTAGTCTCAAAACATATGTGCCTGGCTAGCAATTACTTTTAAACTAGGCTAAAGCAATTACGTCTGTATGTCTTCCCTACGGGATTCAAATTGGAAAACAGTCAGTTTAAATTTTGCATTACTACAGTCCAGCGGCTATGAAATCGTTTGGTTTTGCTACTATGACTTGCGGTGGTATTCACAATATGGGTGAAGTACCCATGGAAATAACGGTTGTGGGACGCTTTCCTTGTGGAAATACTACTCAAGAAACCTATCACGTTCGAGCCCCCGTGCCATTTCAACAGTTGACACCTCGCCAACAAGTATATTTTCACGTGGCTAGATTTTCACAGAATGGGCTTGAATGGAACTCTAGTGATACTGAACCGGCGGATTGGGAGGTGATGGAAAGAGTCTGTGAATTTATGCGACAACGTCGGGTGGCCGCAGTAATAACCAAGGGAACTGCTTTGTACAAATGGATGCATCACGCTACTCTCTAGAATGACTTGAACATTAACATTTATGACGCCGAGATGGACGTGGAATATCCGCCGCACATGGACGATGTAGAAGGACTGCCGTGCTGTCCCATTCACAGCGCTAAGTCCATGCGATACCGACGACATTGCTCCGAACACAAAGCTGCTCAGCTAATTCGAGAATTTTTGAACTGCAACCAGTGATTTGAATTTATTATTGGTTTTATCAGCGTTTTGATGTTACATTAGTTTCGTTGTGCAGTTCAGTTACAGTAACTAGTTTTGTTTGTGTAGGGCGTCTGTTGCACAGTGTTTTGCTGTACATCATGTTTGTTGTCTAGGGTTTTGTTGTACAGTCTTTTGTTGTGCAGTGTGTTTATTGTGCAGTGTGTTTGTTGCGCAGTGCTCTCATTGTACAGTATATAGTTTGGTTCGTGCAGGGCGTTTGTTGTACAGTGTATTTGTTGTGCAGTGTTGTACAGTACTTTCGTTGTACAGTGTGTTTATTGTGCAGTGTTTTTGTCAAATAAAAGACATCCAGCCGCTATGGGCAGTGTTAGTTTTGTTCACAGTTGTAACCACAAAATATGCTTGACCACTGGTCACCCACAGGAGCGAAATTACGATTACATTTTTAGATTCTACGAGCCCGAAAACCCCCTAGATAAAGTTTTCCGGACAAAAATGGACAACTTTGAAATTTGACCTTGGGTCGACCGGACATGTACAGCACGTGTGTACCAGTAGCATGTACCTGTGGTCGTCCGTGGTTCCGGACATGGGTCCATAGGGGTCCACAACCTCAATAAAACGGTCCACATACCACTCCAAAAAGGGGGGGAATCCACAACCCCAAAAACCCCTCCCAGCAAGGGGTCCGCATACCCCTAAGAAGGGGGGTCCACAACCCCAAGAACCCCCTCCCAATAAGGGGTCCACATACCACCTCAGAAAAGGGTCCACAGCCGCATAAACCCCCCCCGTAATGCGACTCCTTTTTATGACCCTATACTACTCTCTTCGTTTAGCGTTTGCATGAATAACTCTACTCTACCCTGCTCTTTCATGAAAATACCGTAGAATTTCTGTCAAACTTAAGTTTAACTCGTTTAACTCTGCTTAACAGAGCTACGTGCCTGTTCAAAAACTTGTCACTACAGTTTGGGAGCAAATTCAGTCTTAAGCTTGGTTCGATTGTGCCTGGTGGCTCAACAGGTAGAGCGTTGACCTAGATAGCCAAAGGTTGTGGGTTCGATCCCAATTTTTCGGGACCAGAACCTAGACCTCAGACCCGAATTT
Source organism: Trissonchulus latispiculum (assembly GCA_030248195.1). Classification (NCBI taxonomy): domain Eukaryota; kingdom Metazoa; phylum Nematoda; class Enoplea; order Enoplida; family Ironidae; genus Trissonchulus; species Trissonchulus latispiculum. Next base: position 40,574 of record JASAND010030931.1, read on the forward strand.
TTCGGGTGTGAGATGCTGTAGTAACATCCTTCATTCTTTCGTTGGAAAGGGGGAGAAAATTTCCACTTCATGGCGAAGTCATCCTCAAGGGCAAACAAAATTGATCTCACAAAGGATAACAAATGACTTAGAGAATTGCCCAAAAATACGTTTCTATCCAGACTCAAATTTTCAAAAAATTCCTTGTTCGCCGGATTTTTCATTAAAACCATTGCCATTTTTGCAAACAAGTACCAAAAAATAATTAAAAACGCCTGCCAGCTGTCACCAAGGCGCCGAAACAGGAGAGAGCTAATGGGCGCTGTGAGCGATCTTATCTAGAGAGAACTGTGACTTGACAGACAACAGACATGCGTGACAAGCAACAGCATGAAAGTAATATAGGACACACAGAAATGCATACTTTATGTGAATCGTCATCACATTGTAGCAGTTTTAACACTGATCATTTCAGGTGCAACAAAAGTCCAGCGGGGACTAGTTCATACGGACGAAGATGGAAGCAAATTTTATGATCCTCAAGATGCCTATCAATTCCCCAATTGTGTGAATAAAATTCTACAGAGAACGAAACTGTCAAACTATATACCAATTTTACCTTCCTCAGAAAAAATGAAAGTTGCTCCAGTGCAAAACTCCAGAACCACTGTTTGCTGACATATATAAATCTTTGTTACCACATTTTAAAGCTGGTATAATTATTTTTGTAATCTTTTAATGAAAACATCAAAACTTAACTGGTTGTACACATGAACATACTTGAATATTTCAATGTACATAACTATGTCAATTATTTCCTACAGAGATATAGAGCATATTATATACACAAGCATACACAAAATGAAGCATAACGTAGTGCATGGTTCAAGAAGCAATTGCGCGAAGTGAAAACACATACATTGTTTTAAACCCTCTACAATACTAACTACAAGACAGTTACGTAATTCCGACAATATTATGAAAGTTGCCAATAGACCTATTAATGGTACAATTACAACAACCAATGGCTCAATTAGCAGACCGTGCACGAATACAAAAATCGTAACATGCTCATAAATGAAGCGAACTAAAAGTCTGACCAAAAAATCTATGCTTTAGAAAAAATCTAGCAGAATCCAGCTAGAAAAAATCTAGCCAAAAGATTTAAAAATGAAAGTTGTACACCACTAGCAGCTGACGAGGTTGGAACCCTGCCTCCTGCTTAACGCACAGACGCTTTAACCAACTGAGCCACAGGTGCTTCAGTAGAAACAGCGGACCGAATACCGAATACGAACCCAAAGTGTAACAACTTTTAGCTGACTAGTCTGAAAACAAAAAATCAAGGAACCGAACTGTGAGCGTTTGTGCTGAGTCCACGTGTCAAAAAACTGTTGACTTATAACTGTGTTAATTTATACCATATTCTCGCGCTTAAGGGAACACCCGCTTAAGGTGGTGATTCCCTTTGGTCACATAAAGTTTGCACCATTATTACGAGTTCATTACTTGGAGTTAAGAAGCCAGTTTTATACCATAATGTAGCTTGACATTTTCTCTTTTTAATGCATGCCACGAAACTAATGTTGCCTTTCTAAAATATTTTTAACATATTTTAGAAGAAGTATAATCTTCCAGAATTTTTGCAGACTCAAGTAAATTTTTTCGCGAGACATCGGTTATATCATGCGATACCTCCATCAAATAGCTGGGGACGATTTTTTATTTATTGTGAAAGCGCTCTTCGTTATAGAGAAATAAGCTGAAATGTGTGCATTACCTGTATTTTGCCTACTTTTTCCAAATTTGTCAAGCGATTACTTTAGCTAGAAATAGGGTTGTGCCGTTAAGAAATTTCTCGGGCCGGGCTCGGGCTCGGGCCATCCAACCTCCTCGGGCCGGGCTTCGGGCCGGGCTGGCCCGGCCCGAGCCCGGCCCGGAGCCCGAGGCCCGCTTCACCGCCCGAGCCCGTAGCCCGATTCACGGCCCGAGCGGCCCGAGGAGCCCGAGCGGCCCGAAGAGCCCGAACGGCCCGAGTGCGGCTCGAGCGGGCCCGAGGGTAGCCCGAGCAGCCCAAGTGACCCAAATATAGCCCGACCGCTGCGGAGAGGCCCAAAATGGCTCAAACAGCATCCAGTTTGCCGAGTATATAGTTTTATTAGTATTACACATCGGTAAACCCAAAATGAACTTTCATGGTTCGATTAGCTGTAACTTCAAGTGCAACATTAGCTATTGTTTGAAGCTTTTCATTTATTAATTTTCAGATAATGGTTTGAGCACTAATTTGTAACCACACACTAGAGCTATAAAGCTTATGTATTTTATAGATTGTAAAGTTTTTGGTTATTGAATCATCCAAAAAGGATAAAGATAAATCACTCACACAGCTTATACTTAGCAGATTTAAACACACAATTGACCACTGACTAAAACGTGGGAAGTTGGCGAAGCTTTACTGTTAGCTTCCTTGTACCAAACCAGGGTTTGTCTGCCGCCGTAGCAGAGTAACTAAAATAGTTCCTTCTGAATGTTTGTTGTTTGTTTGAAGACAATTTGCCGCCAACTAATCCATAACTTTTTGCATATGGAGAAAACCTGTATAAAGTTTGGCATTTCGCAACCTGCTTGCTAATAGCATTTGGATAGTAGAATTATGTTTTAATATTATATTTAAATTTAATATTAATATTTATTTAAGCTTGTCTGTATACATTTTGCTTCAAATGTATCGCTTCTGACATGTATGTATGTATGTGTGTATAAGCGCCGAAGAAGACAACAGTGTGTGAACAAAGGAAGCCACAAGTCACAACGAAAAAATCAATATTTTTCACCAATGACAAACTACTCAAATAGCCCGGAAAGCCCGAGAGGCCCGAGCGGCCCGAGTGGCCCGAGCGGCCCAAATGGCCCGAGCGGCCCGAACGGCCCGAGTGGCCCGAACGGCCCGAGTCGGGCCGGGCTCAACTGAGAACTCGGGCCGGGGGCGGGGCGGGCGGTCCCTTTATAAACTGGGGCCGGGCCGGTTTGGGGCCGGCCGGAGCCCGCGCCCGAGCCCGGCCCGAGCCCGAAGCCCGCTTCACGGCCCTGGCACAACCCTAGCTAGAAAGCAGCAATCGGGGCAACTAAAAAATCGTCCCTGGGTATATTTGTGCAGAACACATTTGTTCAGTAGCAACACTCCAGCTTGCATTGTGAATGCTCCACAATCTTTGGAAAAAATTGGTCGTGTTGCAAAAACTACATTTTTTATGATAGCAGCCTATAGGATAGCAGTTGGAAGACGATCATGCGTCGGATAATTTGTCCCTGAGAGACCTTCAGATCGACACCCTTAGTTTGATTTTACGGCTTGTGTAGTTCAAGAAATGTTGGATTATTTGATTTCTGCAAAAGTGACAAGTTTTCGACCCGAAAACAAGAAACTCGGCTATATCTCACGGTAGACAAAAGCTAGAAACTTGCTTTAAAAAGCAAAAACGTGAAGCTCAATGAGATCTTTCGAATGAATATAGTCGTAACTGTATAGCAGCTGCCAAACGGTCGGGAATCGGGAAAAACAAATCTGACCGGAAATCTCGAATTATTTAATCGGGATTGCGCAGAGGGTGTTAGAACGCTAAAAGAACTTATTCGGTAAGTTTCATCAAATTTAATCTTGATGTACGCCACCAAATAACAATATGTGCCCAAAAGGAATCACCACCTTAAGAGGACATGTTCTCTTAAGGTGGTGATTCCCTTTGGTCACATAAAGTTTGCACCATTATTGCTCATTCATTACTTGGAGTTAAGAACCCATTTAATTAAACCCAGTTAATCACTAAGGTTTCCCTCGTCGTCTGCGTCGCCGTAGACAAACTGAATAGGCTCCAGACTGATCTATTTCTCCCGACATCGTCGACTCAGCGGCTTCCTATCCAATCTAGTATCAACTACAACGACTTAAGCTCTGATCCTAATTAACTATTTACTATGTCAAGTTACCTTAATGTCAGACAGCACAAACACACAAGATCAAGTACACTACAAATCTATTGCAAGAACTGATACGACAGGAATCCGTTCACCGCTTAGCCACTAAACCCAAAGCTATGATCAGTCACAGGTCCCTACTCCGAATCTTAGCAGAAGAACTAGAGCTGAAACTTAAGAAAATTTTGGTTAGATTAGTATTTTAACCTAGTGGTTGACACACGTGCACTAACACACGCACTCACACAAACAGTACTCGTTTCTCAGATTGCGAAGTGATTCGCCGTCACACAATGATTTGGTTTCCGGGGTCGAGGGGGGGGAGTTCCCTATATGCTGCCTATATGTACCTGAAAAGTGTGCACAAGTCCACCCGTTCCCGGTCACGAATAGTTACCAGCAATACGCACCAGCAGAAAACCAGTAACTATTCTATCCTCTGCTAAGAGGACGACCTGCGAACTTTGTAAACTTTGCTTAAACTTTAAAGCGAGAGAATTTGAGCAGACTTGGTAGAGCAAACAAAAACAGAGCAGAACAAAGAACAGATAATTTTTGACAGAAAGATTACAAACATTTTTCAAAACAGAGTAAACTGTTGAGAGTTAACGATTTTGGCAAGGATCTTCGAATTCTTTAATAGAACCAACTTAACATCCACCCCAGACCCCAATCCCAGATATGACAGTCCTAAAGTTCTCGATGTGTGTCCCAAAGCCAGAGAACGACTCTCAGCAAAGATTCTAAGACTCAGAGAAGGCTCAGCAAATTGACGTTTGGCAACTGAATTCCGAGAGATAAGGACAGACCAGCACAGGCGATGCGGTCAGCGACAGAAGCGAAGGTCCAGGAGTGATCCGGAACGGCGTCACTCACACATGGCAAATCAAGCAGAAACCAAAGACCACGGCACAGGCTGATATCCGGGCAAGAACCGAGAGAGCAGGGCCGAGGATCCACAGGATCAGGACGCCTGGCGCGGAGAGACAGAACAGCGAGGAGGAGAGCAGAGCTGGACAGGTCCAAGAAGAGACCTGCGCTAGAACTGAATCAAATGGGTTAAAACCTTGTCGGTTTTAACCCTGGTTCAGCGATATTAACTGGATTTCATCCAGGACAGAGGGAAAGTTCGCTACTTTTGATTCGAAAGTACTAGACTTAACCTGGATCAAAGGTTTGGAACAGAACTAGCGAGAACTTGTGAGTTTCGAAACTGTAACTGGACGAATAAATTTTTCTTTTAGGCATTCCCTCGAAAGTAAAAGAAACGATTAGTTGATAATTTTGTCTTTAAAACAGGAAAACGAGTAGAGGGGATTTCCGCTGGAAATCCCCCACCAATGACGTATCCTAGACTTCCTTCCCAGGAAATCTAGGGAAACCCAGCTAATATCTGCCGATATTAGCATACAAGCATGAAAGCAACGCTAAAATTGTCAATCAATAGTCTAGGGCGGCGAGAGCCCGATTTCAACAATAACTTTCGAATAGGGGACTCAAGGTCCAATTAGGTCGTCATTTTTTGACTCGCACTTACATAAATTTAAGAAAATCCTAAAGGGGAGTTGGGTCCGCTAGTCCTAAAGGGCTAATTTATGAAAACAGGCTTCTGAAGCCCAACCCGTTTTATGCCAACCTTCCCCCCAGGAGTGCACGTGTGTACACCTGGCACTCCCACTAAATCAGCCAACTCCAAAATCGATTGAGCCAAACTTGTTAGGTCGTCCTGTGATTGAGCCAAGCATAATTAGGATTGAGCCGCCCTCTGTTAATTAGAAAAAGACGTTTTATTATGGGAGTGCTAAATGTCACTTATCACTCCCATGATTGAGCCATGCTTCGAAAATTTGTGCAAAAGTTCTACATAGTGACTATTGATTGAGCCACCAATTCATTTGCCGTTGCTTTCTTCCCTACACTAATAATTTAACTCCGAATATTCAAAATTACAGTTCGCTGATTACCGATGAATGTAAGAAAAAGCTAGCTAACAAAAGGCTTAATAACTGTCAGCTCAAATTCTATCTAAACTACTTTCTAATTTTTGGATTCGGAAATCGGATCGAATTTGAGATGGGAGGCACTGCGACTACATTGCATCAGATCGACTATCGAGCAGCTATTTATTAAGCTGGAAATGTTGTGATTCCGATTAGAGCCCCCTTTTGCATTAACGTGGTTTGTTTTGTCGCTAATAAGTTATTCGGCGAATAAAATGGTAGTTGCGGTGCGGACCGGTCGGTCATAGGTGTAACGGAGATGTGTGGTGGGGGTGGTCTGTAGTTCTACCAGGGGGGGCTCCCCCAGAATTTTCCGTCTCATTCACCCCCTCCCCCCGAGAATTTTTAACTTATCCTCCCCCGACTATTGGCTACCCCTTGGCGCCAAAGAGCTGAAAATGGCCATTTTCTGAAAAATTTTTCTACATTTTAGCTTAAAATCGCTTTAAAACGCATGAAACCCTTGAACGATAAAAACAAGACTTGTTGTCTCCAAAAAGCGTTAAAATACAGAAATTTTTGCGTTTTTAGACCACTTTTGGATGAGCTGAGCTGAGGTCCCAAGTTGGGGGGATGTCTAAAATCGCATTTTCAGCCGTTTCTAATGCCAGAAAACATCCTAATATGTAGTAATTTCAACGTTAGACAGTGGTTTTAAACTCGAAAACCAGCCCGCCAACATGTTTCCAAGTCCAAAATAAGGTCAATATTGAATCAGAAAGTCCAATGTCCAAGTCCAATATATATATACAATTAAAACGTGTATACATTTCTTGCAATAATAAGCACTTTAAACCAAAACTTTGGATTTTTTGAAAATGTTTTAACATTGGCCCCAAAAATCATACATCTTGGCTCAAACTAAATGTGTTCTAAATTGGCCAAAAATTAGGAATTTTAAACTTTGAATAAATCTTCAAAACATTTCCACAGTTTGGCTTAAACTGATTTTATTGCGAGGCTCATTTTTCAACTCTCATGGAGGTCTTTCTGATTGAATATTCTTGTCATTAGAAACGGCTGAAATTGCGATTTTTGGCATTAAAAATGGAAAACAGTTTGGGGTGCTGTAAAAGGAGGGTCTTCCAAATCTTTTGGGGGTGGGTGACCCCCACCTAAATTTTCCTTTACCCCCTTGATCGCCCCTACATCCGTGGTTTTTCTTTTGTGCGGGGGGGGGGGGGGGGGCGCCCCCCCCCCACTTGACCCCTTCCCTCCACTTTTGTGGGCTCCCTCCACTCACTATAAGGTGTCCAGAAAATGGCAAATTTCAAAGATTTTTGGTCAAAATTTTTAAAAATTTTCCGGCTTCCCGGAATTTTTTGGTAAAAAATCGTCAATTTTGATAATAAAGCTTGACTTTTGAGTACTTTCGAGCTTAGTTGTAGCAGTATATGTAGAAAATACGTAAGTTTTACGTTATTTTTAGCATTTTTAGCCCATTTTATATCCCCCACTTTTGGTCTTCCCACCACTTTCTCCCCACTTTTTTTGGCCTAGAGAAAACCCAGACACCTATGTATATATGTTTGCTAAATCGTGTTTCTTTCACTAATTTCGCAATTATGCGTACAACTGGCGATTTTTCGAGGAAACTGCGGTTTACACTCTGGAAAAGGATTGGGTTTTCTTGATTTCAATCCTTTTCCAGACCAGAACTCAGTTCCTTAGTTCCAATCGGATTTGAACTATATATACGTATATACATAAGAAGCTGTACACGCCTTGCATATATAATGGAATTGCGGCTCATCGAATTATTTCATTGGGTAAGTGTTTTGTTTAGATGTTTATGGAATTTGCATATACGTATATGTTGGGTACTGGTACTACAGTGATTAGTCTTATTCAGGGGGATGCATTTTCGTGGTGGATCTGGGGTGAACCAGTGTTTTTTGCTCAAAAACGCGTGTAATTATATACACATTTTTTCTGAAAAATAGCAAAAAAATTTTGGAGAGGAGTGCAAGTACCGTAATACAGATAAACGTCCGTCGGCCAAAAACACTGGGGTGGACACGCTCCGACTATTTCGGATGTATCTACTATTATGCAACGACCCCTATAATATGTGTGAAAAGTGGCTGGAGACACTAAAAGAAGCTGCGCAAAATCCTGCGCAGATTTATTGCCAAAATTGTAGAGACATCGAGTTTAGTATGTCTGGGAAGTTTCAGCCCCGACACTTACCGTTAAAAAAGTTGTGCCCGGACCGGTTATGGCGGCGATGATTTTCCGGTTTCTCCTATTTGATGGTGGTATTATGCATAATGTTCACCGCTTTCGCGTGAACTGCAGCGGCGGGCCAACCTAAAGGGCTATAGGGTATAGCAGTATCCTCTAAAAAATTTGAGAATCGCAACTTTTTTTACAATTTCTAATGCAGCATGCAACCGTTTGCTGCCGTTTCTACGGCCAGATTAGGTCATGTTATGGGTTCAGGTGCCTTGACATAAAGAGAATCTGATATACGTATACTTCCACTGTATAAGCAAGTTTTAGCAGACAGCAAAGTGCACTTAGTATTAGCATGGCCGAAATAAATAGCAATAAATAGCTTCATTAGCTGTTAGGCGCTAATAGGGGCAAACTGTGGCTCAACTTCAAGGATTTTGTTTTTCTGGTTTGTGTGCTAGCTCACTTTTTGTTGAAAAATAACCTTTTTATTTTTAGGCGTTAAAAGCTAGCTAAGCGCAGTAAACATGGGGTCAAAATTTTTTTGTCTCCGATTTAGCAGAAAATGAGCTTATAGGGGTTATTTGACCTGCTGAATCCGAATATGAAATCCGTTTTTCGACATGACGCTTTCTTCATTCAGTATTCGCTTACAACTGTCTTAGAGCTTTTTGGAGCAATCTCCATCCATCGTTCGAGAAAGCAATAAGCATTAGCTGGAACTGAAAATGAACCAATTTCTCGAGTTCACTATTCATAGATGGAAGTTTTTGTGAATTCCGGGAACAGGTCGCATTTCTGGAATTTAGTTGTACACAAAGATTGTTCAGCTGATCAAGGCCTTTCGAGTCCAGACCCATGGCTGCATAACTGGGGTCATAACTGTTGGTGATGAAAAACATTTAAATCTGGAAGAATCTTGTTTTCGTGAATTTGGTAATCGAGTGCATTCTGGGAAATGATTGTATTGTTAAACGTGTTCAAATTGTCAAGGGCTTTTAAATGATAACCATATCATAAGCATCAAAATATTCCGGAAACTTTGAAAAACCGAAAATTACAAAAATTGGGTGCACTTTGGTTGAAAAAGATGTAAAAAGTGCGAAAGTATGCCACGGAACCAGATCTATTTGATCACGGAAACTAAATCTTAAATGTGCATAAATTTCAGAAAAACCTTTGAATATTTTAGATTTTCCGGGATTCCGGATTTTCCATGTCGTCTCCATTTCCGAACGATTAAAACATGTACATTGCTTGCTTATAAATCCGACCAAAGTTGATTTTTCGGTTTTTTACCTTTGATTTTTCAATTTTATCTTATCTTTTTATAATTCTCCCTTCTCACTGTCTATCTTTTGTGTAGTTCTCACTTCTCACTAGGTCTTAAACTCCCAAAAAAACAAATTGGTATTTTTCAAAGGTGACAACACATCATGCTGCAGCTGCAGCTTCTGATACGGACTAATTATCATAATTATTCAATACGATTCAGATGCGAAGTTGAGTTTTTCAAGGTAATGGAATTCAGATTATGATTTCATTTCAAAATTATAATTCAGATTATGGTCGGATCGGATCGGTCCGATCCGGGGCTGGATCGGATCGGATCGGATCGGCGGTCATTTGCCGGATCGGATCGGTAGGTGATTTTGGTTGCCGATCCGATCCGATCCACATCACTAGAAAAAAACCCAGCCGAAATTTTTGCTGGAAGCATGTCAGAACAGTTTTGATTACACCATTCGAAAGAGCGGGTCATTTTTAGTATATACATCTGCATCAAAAAATATCAATATTTTTGCAAAAATTCATGTCATATTGACTCTTGAAAATTTCGTCTGTTTAACACATAAACATAGGCAAATTTTGGAAATTTTTTAAAATTGTTTATTTTTGGCAGTTTAAGCATCCTATCGTGTAGAAAACGCGTTTTTCTTGTATTTAGAGCCAAACTAGACCCATTTTAAGGTAAAAATAAGCATTTTTTGCCAAATTAGAAATTTTGGTTTGAAATGGCGCCATCCATGTCCGATTTCGATCCCCCGGAGCACTCACAATAAAACCAACCCAGGTAAAACCTATACCTACTAATACCTACTGCTTCTGCGTGTATTTTAGCAGCGCGCCTCCTGCGTCTGCGTGCGTATTTTGACAGCGCGCACCGTGCGCCTTGCCTCTGCGTAGGTCCTTCATTTTGCCTTGCGTGGGTGCGTATAGGCGAGGCGTAGGCGAGGTATAGGCGTTGCCCATGCGTGGATTGGGCAGACAAAACCAACTTGTGAAGGCTCTACAAAACGCTACGCTAGGTGGAATTCTTTCTAAGTTTAAACTATTTTGCACCAAACCTAATAATTATTTTCTACTATGTGGCAAAAGACTAGCTAGCTTTTCCAACATTGAGCTTTTAGTGAAGTTCTTAGCCCCCCTTAACTACAGAATATCATGCATTTTTTGGGATTTCTGAGGTCCGAATTTTGGGGGTGGGTAAGGGTATAAATACCATTCCTTACAGTTCGGGGGTCGACCGCCGGATTTCTAAAATTTACCCCCCCCCCCCACCACCCTCCAATCAAAATTTCCGGTGAAACTATGACCGCAAGAAACAGCCCCATCTCTGCTTGGAATACTTCCGTCAACGCAAGCCGATCCGGTCTGGTATGTATATATACCTCATCTTTTTATCCAGCCACATACATATGTACCTGTGACCATAGGTGTAAGGTGGGGAGTTGGGTGGCTGCACCCCCAACCATTTTTTCAGTCCTCTCCCCACCTCAAATCTAGGGGCTATGAGTTATGACTATATATGAATCGTAGAAACAAACTAATGCCAACGTATAAAAATTAATACAATACAGTAATGCATTATAAACGTTACACATTCGGAGAAGACAACACTTACCCAGTCCAGATTCCACATTGTCTCCCAATTAAAATACAATATCCTGAGTTGAACTGAGGAACTAAGTTCTAGTCTGCCAAAAGGATTGAAATTAAAGAAAATTCAACCCTTTTCCAGAGTACAAACCACAGATTCCTCGGATGAAATAATAAAATGTGGCATGTACAAAACAAATCCAAAACAATTTTCCAGGGAGCAAATGCTGTGAATAGATGAGTGGGTTGGCCTCTCAGGCGGAAGATTATATACACATTGGGGAATCATAGATGTAAAGATAAAGAGGGCAACCAGCCTCGCCGACCCCCCCCCCTCCCCCCTCCTATGATCGCGACTACCATTTTTGGAGAATCTCAGGAAGAACGGATAATTGTGAGAATTGAACGACGTCATATAAGACCACGAAAAATGCAAAAAGCTAAAAAACCTAAATTTTGAATCTGTAGCGAGACGACCTACCTCCGGGAAGGGGAGGGGGCGACCGCGACGCCCACCCCCAAGCCAAATTGACAAAATGACTCGGGGAGCTAACACACCAGGAATGAGGGTACTCTCCATCACATTTCGGGAGCCGACCGCCAAATTTTCAAAGTTTACCCTCCCCCAACCAAAATTTCCGGTTAAACTGAACACCATCACCCCCCGCCCCCCCGATACACCAATGACCCCCACGAAAAACGAATTGTGAGAATTTAATAGAGAGTACAACCATTCAAAGGGGGACTCTAATTCACAGCATCTCCCATTCAATAAATAACTACTCAATCTGAAGCAAAGCTTTCCGTTTCAATCCAACTAATCCATCCATATTTACAATTTAGTTAGAATTTAAACTGACATTTATTAAGCCTTTTGTTAGCTAGCTTTTTCTTACATTCATCGGTAATCAGCGAACTGTAATTTTGAATATTCGGAGTTAAATTATTAGTGTAGGGAAGAAAGCAACGGAATGTGGGGTCTAGTCCTAGAGATTTGAAATTTCGAAGCAGGCCATCAGGGAGGAAAGGTTAGCACTCCCAAATAAAACGTCTTTCCAAATTAATTGGGGGTGGCTTCATCCTTCTTTTTGTGACTTTTCCCAATTTTCGCGAGGTTGGTGGGATTGTTTGGTGGACCGATGTTAGGGTGTGGGTGGGGGGGGGGGGGAGGGGAGGGGGGGGCAGGAGTGCCCCAATCCCAACCTGGGGTCCGAGTAGGAGAAAACTTTTAGAGGAGGGTATCCTAGAAGGGGAGAGGCAGAACCTCTCCCAATAGAACAACTCAGGGGGTGTCTGTGATTCTCTTCCACCCAGCGTTTTACCCACGGTCGAGAAAAAGAGACGACCGTTCGTCACTAACCCCGAATCACAGACTGACTGGAGTTTGAAATTTTGCTCTCAGGTTAACTTTGTTCCTTATTGCAATCATCATTCAATGATTGGTCGCTTTCATGATCGCAGTTTGTCATTGTCTGGTTCGAAAGGGAGGACTCCGCCTCCTTTCGAGTGTTTCTCTTGCTTTCCTTTGAATTTGCACCTGAGCAATTTATCACTCAGGTTACATAACTTTTTATGGCCCAAAGGCCGTTTTTCGAGTGGCCCAGAGTACCCTAAAACCCTGGGCCATAAACTTTTATTTCGTTTTTGTTCTGAAGCACCTTTGTCCTGAAATCCATTTCTATAGCTTCTGATATTGTTTGCAAACAGATGAAGAATCCAAAGGCAGACCGACAGGCGGACTAGGAAAACGAGAAAGAAGAAGGAGAACTAGAGGAATCGTAATACGAACAGGGGGGCCTAGAAGCCCAAGATGAAATGGAGCCGTACCTAAGCTAAATGAACCTCTACCTAGTTTAAACTTAGCTAGAGACCTAATATATTGTGTTTGTTAATATTAATCGCTAGCTCCTCTATTTTTTCTTTTAGGGGTGACTTGTGCCTTAATTTCAGAGGGGTTCCCCTCTGTCTAGCCTACATGCGTTACTTCTTAGTGAGGGAGAACTAGCGTTGTTTTTGTGACGTGTAAAAGGCGGAGAACCTCACACACATCCATGCATAGACACTCAGGCTGCACATTACACACTCACACAACTCATCGGAGGGGACCTGTGAATAAACCCCATATACTTGATGCTGCAAAATTGGAGGCGTTAAAAAATTTAACTAATCTCAACCTCAATTAATGGTGAACGGATTCACTAATACACATGATGAATACAAATACAACAAGTACAAACAATTACGACACAGCTCTAAACTAATTTAGTACCCTTTTGTCACAAAACAATCCGTTTAATTTATCCTGTGAAAAGGCAATCATATTTCCACCCACAGCCCACAATAACTAACTTCTGTACAATTATGTATATGTACAATATGTATAGGCAAAGCAACAATTACGGATTAAACTACAATTTATAAGTACGTACCTAATTATTAAACAATATTAGGTAGTGTTTCACAATTATAAACCATTAGGTTACAAACTTTACAGGTCCAAACTATAGACAAGTTGGCGAGAATTTCTGCAGAGAGGAGGGTCCACTTTAGGGCCTAGTTTTTGGTGAAAGTTTTCAACAGATCCTTCTAAAAATCAATTTCCCTTAACTTAGAACCTTCCTCTATTAAAAAATATAGTTCCTATAATTTTAGCATCACTGGATCAAGACCTATTTTGACTATCACACTAGACTGATGGACCTCTTGAAGCCGAAAACGATAAGTGAACCTAATTTTTTAGGAGTAAACCCTGAATCGTATTTTTGACAGATTCTTCTGTGGATCTGTTTCCAGGAACTTTCCTCTATTTACCAATACAACTCGTTTCCATTTTTGTCCGTATTTCATTAAGAGTACATGTTTCCTTAAGCGCGAGAATACGGTATGTTAATTAATCTGTTAGCCTTATTTGCTGTTATCAAGAGTACATAATACATAAGAGTATGACATGCTCTATGTATTATCAGCTCGCTACATCCTCTGCACGCTATCGCTTACCCCCCCCCTACATCAGACCCCCCTTATCAAAGCAAATTTGAACGCTATGTTTACACGCTACAGCTCGAAAACACAACTATTCAGTTGGTTCAATGTGCGTCTGTTGCGTGTAAACATAGCGGACGAATTTCTTTGACAATTTATGGGGGGGGGGTTAGCCGATAGCGCGCATCGGATGTAGCGAGCTGATAATACATTGAGTATGCCTGCTGTCATACTCTTATGTGTTATGTACTCTTGACACTACGTAGTCACCTTTCCTAATCCGCGTGACGCACAGATGATTGGTCGACTTAGCGGACAAATATTTCCTGGAAAACCGAAATTTTTACCTGCCGCCTTTGCGAAGGCAACGCAGAAGCCCTACGGATACCTGTTCCTTAACCTTAAACCAAATGCGGATCCTAAGTTTAGAGTAATGGAGGGAATTCTTCCCGGTGAACAGCAATATGTCTGCCTGCTGTCATACTCTTATGTATTATGTACTCTTGCTGTTATTAATTCTTTTATGTTTGTTTTGTCTTTAACTGTTCCTTTTAAATGCCAATATGTTACCCTTGACATTCTTATGTTTTGACTTTGTTTTTATATTCCTGGGTTTTGAAGTTTTGTGTTGCTTATTCAAATGTTTCTTACTAAAAATTCTTATTCAAAATGTTGTTAATTCAGTTTAGCTGGTTCTTTTGAGCTGACAAGTGGCGCCCCCGTTTTCAGCTGCCTAAGCTTGCCTGTTGTTTGCCGTGCTCCAGTTAAGTTTAACTTAACTTTTGCCTTTACGCACAGTTTGCAAAGGAGACTTTGCAGTTTTGATTTCTCCAACCTAGCTTGGATTGTTCGTCAGCCTACTGTTGTTAACTGGTTGCCTTTTGAAAACCTGCACGTTACTAGTGGCATTCAAACCATAACTGCCTTTTGGATTGCTATTACCTTTCCACTGACTAAAGACTGGAAAGGCTTATTTTTGGACCAATGTGCGAAGAAATTTCTTGCACTTTTCTGAACTTTTGGATTTCTCCGTGGACAGCCTGAATTGAAGTGAGTTCTACTATTAATTTGTAATTTTGTTTTGGCATTTTAAAATGCCCGATGACGGTAATTTGTCCGATCGTGACATTCGGCAATTGCACAGAGATTTGCAAAAGGCCAAGGCTGATATTCAACGTTTATCTCAGGTGCGTCATATGCGTGCACCTCATCCCATGCATCGGGACACCTCATCCCAATGTCCATCTGGCTGCTTTGCACCATCTCTATCAAAATTCGCAGTCTATCCGTGAACTAGTTAGCAGCTACGGTCCAGACACTCAGTTCTTCGCCTGTGGTCCACACGAGTACTGGAACACCGGTGCAACCTGGAATCAGACGTGTTCCAGAGAACCTGCTGATTGGTATGGTGAGAATCACGATGGGGACTTAGATGCCACCTCCGTGGGAAATCCGATGGACACGGACCCCATCAAATGGGGATCCCCACAGGTGTCGCCTGGCATCCGTCTGGTTAACGGAGCAAATGGGCTTTGTTCCCGGGGGCATGGCGTTCCCATGTCGAATTACACTGATGCCGTCCAGGTGCTTAAATTATGCTACCTTATGCTAGTAGTTGCTTGCCTCTCCTCATTTTTGCCTATTCCAGCTTCTGAGAATGATGTGCTGACCCTAGCGAACTACGAAGACGAGTGCTGGACTTGAGATGGTTGATGTGCCTCATATAGCATTTGAGGCTGACGGGCTCGGAAATCACAACACACAGAATCACTATGGTTCAACAGTTTCTTCAGCAGATTCATACTGACGACGAAGCCTACCATATTCCATCGTACTCATTGGCCGACTTATGCCAGAAGATCGTGACACCTCATCCCAAACGAACTGGGTTGATTGTGTCTAATTCTCTGATGAAGCATTTGGCTCACCTCGAAGGCGGCGATGTCCTTACTCGTGGTGGAGCCTCTATGCACCGCATCCCTGCTATAACGAAGGGTGCCAAAGCCATTCCAACGGATTATGACTACATCATCATCAATACGGCCAACATCGATATACTGGGATCGGAAGACGAATGAGAAACTGGTTTCACAGCACTTCACGACACGTTTGGAATCGTTGCCTCTAAAGGGTACATGTCCTCATTGAGTCCGCAGAATAAGAATAGTCTCCATGCCTATACTTACGTGGACTTCGATGAATTCCTGCACCGAAGCTGCGAGGAAGCTGGTGTCCACTACATCACACTCGAGGACGAGTGTTTTCTTAATCAGTCGGCATATACGAACAGCCAAAATGTCCACCGTAACCGTGGAATGAATCTGAATCTATTCCTTTACGCTGACACGCTCCATCTATCTGTTAAAGGAACCCGAGTACTCTTCAGATAGTGGGCAGATCATGTGCCACAGCTGAAAATGTGTGAACGCAAGTTCACTAAAGCCGAATACCAAATGGACCGCATATCCCGCTTGTCGGAATGCTATTGCAGTTATCAGTTTGCGCGTCATGCAGAAGACGGCACCTCTTCAGATAATTCACTAAATTTTGAATGTTCTGAATGATCCTGTATCAGAAATTGAAATTTCGCTAGAACGTATTCACGTTACTACTCAAAATTCACCAACAACCACCAACGTTTCGACTAGTTCAACTCCTTCTAGTGATTTAAATTCTGCTAGCAACAACACCGCTATCAGTCAAACTCAAAGCGTGTAAGTGACAAACTTTCTAACACTACAACATCTGCGGCACAAGTTATGTGCGCAGCATCCACTGACTTTGTCGATATCCGACACATTCGTGTGCAGTACCAACCGATTCTCCTACTTTAGCTAGTTCGCAAACTTCATGTAGTGGCATTGTGACACAGCGTACGAGTGCAGTTACGCCATGTTCAAACAGATACTTTGGTTATGGTTCGATTCCATGCCAACTTCAATTCCCAATTTGGTATCGACGGCCAGTCGCACGTTCGGCGCTACTACCAAATCCTGAACTACAGTATGGCATCAGAGGCATGGTTCAAAATTAGATCCAAACAAGTTTTGCTGGATCGTGGCAATTCAGATTTCCTTTTTCGTTACAGGCATCCAGTAAACTCGATTTGGCCAGCGGCGTTAATGGAATCAATCCTACCAATGGACCAATCAACATGTACATGCCTGTCATCTTGGAACAAAATGGAAACTATTCCTCCTATTGGGCCCAAGCCTTTGGAGCAACCTAGTTTCGCCCTCCTGCTCCAGGTCCCATCCATGAGTGGCCTCCGTTTTGACTATACGGACGGGTCGTCCTTTTTCTACCCCTGGCGTGTCAATAAACTGTTGATTTATAATTGTGTTAATTTATAATTTTGTTAATTAATCTGTTAGCCTTATTTGCTGTCATTAATTCTCTTATGTTTGTTTTGACTTTAATTGTTTTTTAAATGTCAATATGTTACCCTTGACATTCCTATGTTTTGACTTTGCTTTTATGTTGCTGGGTTTTGAAGTTTTGTATTGCTTATTAAAATTCAGTTTAGCTGGTTCCTTTGAGCTGACACACGTTTGAAGTTAGTCTTGATAAAGTATGAATTTTTAGAATTCTCAGGAGGAGGAGGAGGAAAGTCCACTAATACAATTATACACGGTTACGGGATACTGAATCAATAAAAACGTTCCAGAATTGGAAGGAAACAGCTAAATAACTTGTACTGAAGTGTTTTGGCTGGCCATGGCCAAAAACATTACCGAAAATCGGGTGGCATCCGGTCAGTATCCGGTAAGCGGATGTCCAGGCTACGAAAACTGTACAACAAGTTTGGCTGGTCGCATAGAACTGTAGATTGGAATTTCAAGTTTGGACCTAAATTGCGCGAGCTATGGCCGTATCCGGCTCAAAAGAAACTGGAAAATTTCGATGGAATCGCGTGTTCGTTTTTGGCACAAAGAATGGCTGGGAGGCCACTTTCATTTTACCCGGTGTCAAAGGAATCAAAAATTCGGTCCATTTCCCGTTCTGATCCTTGACATCTAAGATTTCATGTCTCCCCAATTCTACATCATCTGATGACCTATTAGTACTTTTTTATTGTGGCTATTGCCAAATTTAGGATTAACAAATTTTACTGCAAAGTGGCTTACAGCATGTTAGGGATTTCGACAGTGATGCCGAAAGTGATCCCTAAAGGCTAGAGTTGGCAAATGCCGTAGCCAAAATTGACTTTCATTAATCATGCTTAATTACGGTTGAGTAGAGAAATACTGCCAAATATGATTTACAAGAAGCATTTACAAGTGTCTAGTATCGTATTCTTTCGCTATAGCGAAATAAACTGCGTCGACTAACATCTTCACTTCCACTGCACTGCTCCATTCATTTAATGTTGCAAATTACTGACAAATAGTTGATCATTTGGCTCTATAACCTTGCTGATTTTCGGTTGGTTTCGTGAATAGGCAACAACTTTTTGCAATTTTCCATCCACCTGGAATGGTTGATGGTCGAAGCATACAGTTAATAATTTTGAGACTCGATATGTGAAGACATCAGCAAACTTAATCAGATGCTACTGTGGCATTTCGCCTATACCACAGCTAAGTTTAGGTTTTAGCTTTCTCAAATGCTTTCTTACAATTTCTTCATCAGAATTACAATTTACATGTGTAGCGCTTCTACCAGGGCTGGTGGACCAGGAACGGGAGGCGTCATGCACCCTTGTACCCACGAAACCAGGACCTAGAAGAGAGAAGGGAAGAGGGAAGCTTTTCACTCACCATTGAAAGTAAAGAATTAACCCTGCCGGGTTTCGAACCACGGCCCTTCTGACTCCTGAGCAGACATGCTATTCAACTACACCACATGGCCATCAGCTGAACTCCCGTTACAGGCTTATCAGTCTTTTCTATGCCTGCTTCCCTTACACATGGAATTCATTTGTCTTCTGTAAAAAAATAAATACACTATTATTGTCTGAAAACCGATGGAACATTTATTCTCAGATTTAAACTCAACTTGGCTTTGACAAAAGATCAAAACAATCGCTCTTTATTTGAACAACCTTGATTCCATTCCCTCAACACATCACTTGTATTCAAGCTTTAGTTCCATTTAGCTCAAACGTTGCTCATCAGATGTGCGCTCAATGACTCTGAAAACGCTGAATGCAAATTTTTAGCAAAATTAGAGAAAAACGTTGGTCCCCTTCCCCCATTACAAAGCTTAAAAATTAAAGATTTTAAAATGCAGGCAGGTTAGATTTGTGTTAAAACGCTCCCATGGCAAATTTTAACTAAACTGGATTCGCCTTGCGAAAGTCGCACTAAAGTGAGCATCTTCCTTAGTATTACCGTTTAAAGTAATTCTGGCAAGGGCGAAGTGCATGCGATCCATGCAAACTTAATAGGGAAGTAGACACGCTACAAAAACACACATAAACACGGATATGTAAAAACACCCAGACACTACAATTCTGTTAAATATGCTTGATTTTACGACAAAAGATTTCTTGATTTCTCCTTCCCTTTTTTACGCTGAATTGTTGAAGAAGTTTGGTTGCATTTTTTCTGAATAATTTGGGCCTTCAGCGCTTTGTTACTGCAATGTTAATTACAGTTTTGCATTGTTTTTGTGCATTCAACTAATTTTGTGTTGGTTGCTTCAAAAACAGAGTGTTTTTAAGGATGAGGCATAAACTGGACTTAGTTTGAACAAAGTTGGAGTTAGGGGAAGGTTCAGCAAATAAATCCCTACTTATTCGTTCAGTCAATACAGCCGAAGTCTTGCAAGTGTCAGCAAAGTCTATGTGAATTTTTAAACTGAGTGATACTGAGTGTAAACTAGAGATGAGGATTTTGGCTCGCGGCTCGGCGCGGCACGCGAGCCGAGCCGAGCCGAGCCGAGCCGAGCCGAGCCGGCAACAATGTCTCCCGAGCCGAGCCGAGCCGAGCCGGCAACAATGTCTCCCGAGCCGAGCCGAGCCGAGCCGGAGAATTGAAACTCCGAGCCGAGCCGAGCCGAGCCGACCCCAACCAAAAATCGGAATTCGACCAAATTTCCCTGTCATATTTCAGAACTTCTTCAAACAAAATGGCCATCAGTGAAGACTGTTTTTATTTTTCAATTTTGCATCCTAATTTTAAATTTCTTTAGCTTTCTTAATAGCTTCCAAGCGAATTTCAAGCTTGGCGAGCCGAGCCGAGCCGAGCCGACCCAGTTAGAAAATCTTCCCAGCCGAGCCGAGCCGAGCCAACCACATTTTCTCGCGAGCCGAGCCGAGCCGAGCCGAGCCAACCACATTTTCTCGCGAGCCGAGCCGAGCCGAGCCGGAAAAGTCCGGCTCGTCCTCATCTCTTCTAGTGTAAACTGAGTGCAGTGACTTAAATAAATAAATTAATTGATTTCAACACGTGACCATTGAATTAGTGCTCGGACCGGTTCCGATTTTTGAAACCGGTTCCGGTTCCGGTTCCAGAGCACCGGTTCCGGTTCCGGTTCCGGTTCCGGTTCCGGTTCCGGTTCTAGCTTCCGGTTCCGGTTCCAATTGAGATTTTTGTAAAAAGGCTTATAATTCAATTTTTTTAGTTTTTTTATATAAATTGGACCAAAACCTTATGAGCCAACGTTGTTATATGCTCAACGTTATTAATTTACATGTAAAATAGTAATTAATTTTTATGCCAGTTTTATTAGTGTTAAAATGTGTTAAAAGTGTAATGAATATGTAAAAAATTTCAATCCTAAACTCGTTTCCTGTGTCCCATGGTAATAGTTTGTTCAACTGTCACTAAGTATAGGATTTACGCATTCACAGCATGTCACTGCCACTAATTAGCTGGTCCTCTCCTCTGATTTATTTTGCTTGACAATTGACCAAGAATTTGTTAATTGTTCGCAATCCTCTATCTTGTTTGCTCAAAAACTAGTCATGTTTCTTTTTTGCATTGATACAGCAAGACATATACACTGGAATCTTATTTCTTGACATTTGGCGGTACATTGTAGCTGTAAGAAGTGGAAAAATGTAAAAATTTGGAAACAGTAAAGAATTCATATGTTTGTTTGTCAACGACTGTCTACTAAGAGAAAATTGCGAAAATCTGTATGCACCCATTCTAATATTCAGTGAAAACTCTAGAAAACCAAAGTTAGGTTCCAGGTATATATCTATTAGAAAAAAGAAATCTTAGGCTATATTTTGATATAAAGATGGTTTCTTAACTCCAAGTTAGGGTTTGTTTTTGATAGATATCGGATATTTGTGCATTTTTTGTGCATATTAAAAAATAGGGTGCGTTTTGGAAAATATGTTTTTATTGGAAAAAATTTTGGAAAAAATGTTGCATTTTAAAAAATTTTTCTGAACAATTTCTTGTCGTTTTAACAGATTAACAAACGGCAGTAAGAGAGCTAGCATTGTACGCGTCGAACCGTTGTAAAGGAAAAAATGTGAAGAAATACTTTAAGAGAAATTGGCTTAATCCAGTCGTTTATTTCTGACAATGAAGGGACATATATAAGTATATAAATACAACCCAAAGCCAAAATATTTCAATAATTAATTAGTGGCTTTTGTAAACAAGAAAGAATTGAACAGAAGTAAGGTCTTTGCGACGTTGCTCTGATCGAAAAATAGTAAGAAGATGCGGGGGTCTGGGGGCGGCAGCCCCCAGCTAAAAGCTAGAGCTTTTTTTAAAATTTGAAGCACTTTCGAAATTTTTTAGGACACTTTGTGGTTAGCGGAAGTATAATTTGACTGTGCATTTAAGTGTGCATTAATAAATTTAAGTGTGCAGCTTGGAAAAAGTGTGCATGTGCACAATAAAATGCACAAGAGACAGACCTTGCTCCAAGTAACAATTATTATTAGTGCTTCAAAGTTGGTTACTCCAAAAAGGAATCATCAGCTCAAAAGTAATCGCATATCTTACCAACATGCAAGAAAAAGTTATAACTCTTACATGTTAAAAAATAATGCCGCATAATAGGTTTCGGAAAACTTTCAAAAGACTACATTCAAAAGCTAGAAAAATTTTCAGAATTTCCCGACTGAAAGTGTTATTTAAAAGCTAGAGAAATTTTGAAAATTTGCAGGCGAAAACTTAATTTTTGGATACATTTTTCAAAACATCTGAAACAAATTACACTGGAACCGGTCCGGTTCCAAATGCTACCGGTTCCGGTTCCGGTTCCGGTTCCGGTTCCGGTTCTAAAAATCCTTCCGGTTCCGGTTCCGGTTCTACCGGTTCCAGTGGAACCGTTCCGAGCACTACATTGAATCCTTGCATCTCAAACAAAGTCTAATTTTAATGTGTTTAACAACGAAAAATTATTAATTGGCGCGTTTTAACTAATGAGAGAACAAACAAAACAAAGATTGTCACCAGAGATGAAACCGGGTCACTATTTACTGACCCGGTGACCCGGTGACCCGGTGACCCGGTATTTTTGAAAATTCAAGTTTAAGCTTGGAAAAATTAAAATATCCTCATAGTCGGGTGATGTGGCTGTTCTTCGATCTTTTTAAACATTTTTTGCGCCTAATTTGCTTTTTCCTGCTGCGTCACGACGCAGCAGGTCTACTATAATCGGTTTTAAAGGAAATCCATTCATACTGTCAATGTTATTCATACACTCTCCTATGAAACACACATACTCCACGTTGAAAGTTCAAGGTAGGTGGATGTTTATGCAAACTAAGTTTTTGCAAAAGAGCAAGTTTTGCATATGCACATGGAAACATAGAATTCAAAGTATTACAATAAGTTATATGTAAGTTATAAGGTATAAGTTTTGATCAAAAGAATACTGATTCTAAAGAAATTAAAGGTGTTCTATGTGACAATCAGAGCTAACGAACGATACAAATCAGGCCTTCCAATTCAAAATTGATTTTCAATAGAAACCGCATCAAAGCCTATTCTACAGAAATAAGTTCCAATGTTATGAAATGCAGGTTGAATTTAAGCTCAGCTCACCACTCGTCATTCAAGGTCATATAAAAGCAGAGAATCACTTTTGATTGACTTCCAGGTTGACTGCGGTGAAGTTTGAAGTTTTCAGGTGGTGAAAATTCTGAAAATATGCTTTAACAGCCAAAAATTTCCCCCAACCAAAAATACCGGGTCAAGACCGGGTCAGAGCTCCTGACCCGGTGACCCGGTGACCCGGTCCATATAGTGACCCGAACTGACCCGGTGACCCGGTGACCCGGTTTCATCTCTGATTGTCACTACTCCATCTCCGACCTGAAAAATTCGGGCCTGAGGTGGTTCGTAAGTCTATATCTGAACGATTAGCTGTCAGCTTGAGATAACTTAGTGCAGGCTTAGTTATTTATTTTTGAATGCATTCTTGTTATTATTTATGTGGATCTTGTTAATATGGAACTTGAAAAGAAATCTGCCGAACCCATGAAGAACGTTCTTTACTACGGTGTTGAAGAGAGACCTCCTTGGTTTACAACAATATTATTCTCCTTACAGGTAGATTAATAAAAACTTCTAATTTTGATAATTTAGATTAAGATTTAGATTTAATTAGGACCACTCTGATGAAGTAACAATTAGTTTGATGTAACCTGTGGCCAGCGTCATAAAACTTTGTCGAGTCGCCGAGTCTATCAGCTAAAAAACTTTACCAGGCTCTGATAGCGAGATGCGAGTTGTCGAGTCAAGTTATCCAGTCAAATTATCCAGTCAAATTTGACTCGAAAAGTTTTGAATGTAAAAATTGCTATTCCTTAAACTTAAAAAATTTCGTTAGATCGCGCTATTTCAGTGTACAACTATGACAAATTATTATTTTGATAACACTTTTAGAAATTGGTTCCCATTACTGCTATCCGATTTCTAATTACAAGGAAGCAGGAAATCACTAGTTATCGGATACTAATATTGCTAATTGCGATCTCGACAGCTTATATGAAACTGGTTGTACGATGATGTAACGAAAGCGAAATCTCCTTTTCTAAAAGTGTCAGTGGGTAACGTGTTGGTTTAACAAAACTAGCTTTGAAAATTTGGAAACATAAGTAGCCTGTACCAAAACCAGGTATTCTGGCAAAAAGTATTGCACACTGTTGTGCTACAATACTTTGAATACAATGCTTTGAAAAATATCTGTAAGCCTAAGCAAAACAAAACAGCCGTGTCTATATTTCAAATACAAATAATTAGGATGCTTCAACAAAAATGGATTCTCCTCGAAAAAGACTTTTTGCGCACAGTGTTGAATCTTTCCTCATACACAATTTGCCAGCTAACAGCGAGTTAATTGATAACTGATAACAATCTTTAACGTCCAGCAGTAAACAATAATGTTGCCCGGTTGGGATAGAGGTGGGTTCACGTAGTGAAAGTCATGTACATTGGTACACGAATTCCGACAATGCTTGATGAGACTGTGCCTCCGTAGCTCAGTCGGCAGAGCGTTTGCCTAGTGCGCAAAATGTCGTAGGTCGAGCCACCGAGGCCAAGGGGTGTAAAACAAGTGCGACGGCCCTTGAGCTTGCTCTTCCTCCACTTTGCTATAGGGCACGTAGTGAAAGTCATGTACATTGGACACCGACAAAGCGGACGGTGCCTCCGAGCTCAGCAGAGCGTTTGCCTAGTGCGCAAAATGTCGTGGGTTCGAGTCCCACCGGAGGTCCGAATTTATCGGACCTTCGGTGGTATATACATGACTTTCTTCTTCTTTCTCATTAGCTATTGTTGACATTTATGCAGTTGTTTTAATTAAGCAAGTGTTGGTTTGCGCTGGATCCGTGATTTCTTTGCCTATTTTGATATGTGGGGCAGTCTGTGCAGAAAACAACGGATATGTGCGATTGCAATTGATTGCAACTACCCTAGTGGCAAGTGGAATATCAACGATACTGCAGTCAACTTTTGGTGCAAGGTACAATTTTTCAGACTTACCTAACTGAATCTTTCAAATTTCGGGATATATATATAAAAGATATATAGATATATAATTATATAAGCTGAGATAATGCAAACACTTATCATAGTTTTATTTTATATGTACAGTATTGCAAAGTAAAAAAATCGACATCATTTTTTTCTAAAACCTTGCATAGAAAAATTGAACAATATTGTGCGCAAGATGTACAACTGATTTGTAGAGGTGTATTAGTTTTAGACTGCCGTTACTGCAAGGACCCAGCTATTCTTTTATTCCACCAATTCTTGTGCTCATGAACCTACCAGAAAACAGATGTCCCCCTGAAGCAGGTGTGTGCTAGTTATTTGGAGCGGCTGATGAAAATATCTCTTCCGAATAATTGGAGATACCGTTAAAGTAGATTTGAGTTAACATTAGCTCGTTTAACTAGAAACTTTACCTGACGTTTGACTTTACTTGACGTTGACTATGCCAACTCGAATCGTTAAGTTTTTAATCTTTGTTTACGCCTAATGTTTGAAAATTATAAAGTCAGATTATAAAGTTGTTGCATTATATTTCATAACCATTAATTGTCTTGTGATGCTAACAACAACAACAACAACAAAAATCCAAATTGGATCAGACTGCCTTTACCTTCAATATATTCCGTTTCTACTATTATTTCAGTCTACAACCAGACCCTCTCGGATGAACTCTGGCAACCACGGTTTCGATTGGCGAGTCCGCTAAATATTAATGACGAACGGATTAATTGATATATTTATCAATGACTTATTAATTATATTTATTATTATTATTATTATTATTATTATTATTATTATTATTATTATTATTATTATTATTATTATTATTATTATTATTATTATTATTATAGTATGATATTATTATATTATTATATATTATTATTCCCGGACCGAGTGAGAAATTTCTCACTTTCCAGTGTCCTTTCCAGTCTTGTACAGCTGACATTAATTTTGCTAAAAAAGTTGCTTTAGATTCAGACATTTCTGCCTAATTATACAAATACAAAATATATATTATAATGCATAAAATATATTTAGCAATATAATATATATTGATTTATATTTTGCAGATCCAAGGTGGGATCTTGACCTCATCCCTGGTTCAGATGCTGATTGGATTGACCGGAGCAATTGGACTGATCACAAAATTTATTGGACCCCTGACGATAGCGCCCTTTATGGCCCTGTTGGGATTGTCACTGACAGATCTAGTTTCGATCTACATCGCGGAGCATTGGGCGTCTGCGGTGTAAGCCAGCAGTTAGCTAAGTATTAGCTAAGTAAATTAATGGTATATATAGAGGTCGTAAAGGATTTTTGCAGAGAACAGAATTTTAAAGCGTATTGAAATGGACTTTCGAAAATTGAAAAAGCCTGGATTGCTGATTAATATTTGAAGATTTTAAAAGCGTCAGCGTTTAAGCTTTTTGGCCCTAAAGCCTTACACCTTTAAGCTTAAGAAGCGAAAAGCTGGATCATAAAACTGTGTTTCAGATTCGGGTTCAGTAACCCTGAAATCACATCTTGCAACTTGTTTTACCAAATTGGAAGACAAAAAAGTGTTTTGATTCCCCTTAATCCCGTCTGGGAAAACTTGAAATTTTTAAAATTTTGCAATATTGCTGTGAACCGCTCAGGAAAGTATTTAAATATGTTTGTGTATCATATCAAAGTTGAACTGAACCTCCCGTAGCGCAGTGGTTTCTTACTGCGCTACAAGTGGAGGATCATGTCAAGTCTAGGGCTTGAACAAAAAAATAAGCTCTAGCACCGTATTTCAAATATCCCTCCTGGACAATTTGCCGAGATTGTCAAGGGGTAGCCGCCTGTCTGGTGGAGCTACCACAGCACCTCCATTACGGTGGACGTAATGGACGTTCTGATAGCCTTGTAGAACACCTCGGGTAATTGCTATGGCAATTATTCAGTGTTAGCATCCCCCTTCCCTCAAAAATGCATACGTTCTGAGCTGGCACTACCCCTAACCGGAGCACCGACTGGGGTGAGATGGCTGTAAAAAAGGTTGAACTAAATCGGTTGAATTTTGCAAAAGTTGCGTACAGATAGGGTGTGCACAATACTGTTCATTTGCTGTAATAATGCTGCAACTCAGCAACAATTGTGCTACAAAATACCTGTTTAATTTGATTTAATTAAATTAAATTGATTTACAAATTTAATTTGTTTTTAGTTTAATACTTCTCTTCATACTGTTTGCCCTGTATCTGAATCCAGTCCAGTTTCCTTTTCTCTGTCCAACCAGAGAAAGATCCTGTGTCATCAAATGGGTTCCTATTTTCGCAATGTTTCCGGTATTAATTAGAAGCTATACATTTTCATGCTCGCCTATCTTATCACACTCTCATGGTTGTCATACTCTTATGTATTATGTACTCTTGCAAAACTAAGGGTTGGAAAAAGCTAGAAGTAGACCATAAAACTAGAAGAAGAGCAACAGAAAGCAACTAGGTTTCGTTGCATTGGCAAACAATGCCCTAAATATTCATGTTCTAGTACATCATGGCCATAGCAACAACTTGGATTCTTTGTTTGGTTTTGACTGAGTCAAAGGTGTTCAACAACAGCACTGATCTGGCGGCCAGAACCGATACAATGAACGATGTGATTCGAGACGCCCCCTGGATTCGATTTCCATATCCTGGTGAGGGACCATATAAATAGTGATAATTAGTTTTATGTAACTGGATCGACTAGTGCTCAGTGACTCCAATAAGCTGCCAACTTGGCAAAGGCAGTGGCTTCCCAACGATCGAGTAGGCAGGTAATCGGTGTAGTTAGTTTCATATGCCATTACTAACAATAAGTAGCTTCTATTTGAGGTAAGGCCAAAGTCACTAGTTTACTAAATTCGGTAAGACTAAAGACATGTAATTGGTGGAGGTATGTATTCTGCATATAGAAGTCTTTTTCAACGTATTATACATACACCAATGTGTAGCGAGTACACTCGCCTGAAGCCTAATTTTGCCGAAAATACACCAGAGCCCAAATTGGAAAACAATCAATTAAAGAAACGAAAGTTGTACATCACCAGGCACCCGAAAAATTCGGGCACCTGGCGGGGTTCGAACCCGCGTTTTCTGCTTAACGCGCAAACGCTCTAGCCAACTGAGCCACAGGTGCTTCAGTAGAAAGAGCGGAAGACCGAATAAGAATGTGATTAATTTGATTTAATTGAAAGCATTTGATTCTATTGAGCTCCATATGGGGGGAGGAGTGTGCGGTATCATGATATTGATATGTGTGTCAAATTAGGGATGCTGTGTTTAGGACAATTTGGTGTGCCCTTAGTCAGTGCGGCCATATTCTTCGGTATGACCATGGGGACGGTATCCTCAGTAATTGAGTCGGTGGGCGACTATCACGCTTGCGCCCGCGTCACCCGTCAGAGACCGCCCCCTGCCCATGCCGTTAACAGGGGAATCTTCGTCGAAGGCCTTTGCTGTCTTATTTGTGGCCTTTTGGGCGGGTTCAGTGTCACCACATTTTCAGAGAACGTTGGCGTTATTGGCATCACCAAGGTTAGATGTTTTCCTGTTTGTCGGTTTTGTAAATTTATGTGTTATTACGGCTGGTAAGAGAACCAAAATGAACATTTTTGCTATTGCAATCAAAGTTTCTTCAGTTTCTAAAGTTACCATTTTTGAGGAAATCGATTTATTCCAAATTACTGCCACATCGTGGTTTATTTATACACTAATCCATACACCCTTTAAATACACATTTTACCAACGCCTATTTGCTGGAATTTATTGCTTGAAGCCAGATTCTTGATCGAAACAGCATTTTGGCAAAACTGCTTAGTTTGCTTTGCACATTGATTTCTCAAAGACTACCGGACGGTTTCGAAATTGGCAGAATAAAAATTCGCTCTGTTGTGGAGGGTTCCAATCACGAGAAAACTCAATGCAAAGTTGCAAACTTTAGTGCCGCCATGCATTTTGCGGGTTTGCTGAACCATTAAGTAACAGTGAACCAAATACTTCTCTCTGCCCACATGTCCTCGTTATGATAGCACAAAAAATTTGGCCGATTCCGCTATTTTGAGATATAAATGGTAAAAGTTTATATTTAGGTGATACGTCAGAAAAGTGCAAGCCTGTTTTACTAGTACCATATATTGAGGTAAATATAATTTATGCCTGAGCATTAGCTCAGGTGGAGAATAGTTAACTCCGAGTTAACTCCGGAATAGCTTAGTTCGGAACTAAGTTATTCCGATTTGGTGTAAGCGGCCGAATATTTTCAAAGCATTACACCTCCATCCCATCCACGCCAGAATTGCAATCAGTAGTTTGATTGGCTGTTGGTACCCACTCTTATTGGCATTGGCATTCACCTATCAGGAGCCGATGTTATCAAACCCGGGTTTCGTAGTTTTGGGGGTTAACCCTGAAATTTTGGGGTTGGGTTAACCAACCCTGGGGCTAACCCAATGTTATCAAACAATTTTGGGGTTGGATTTCATAAACCCTATTTTATTGGGGTTAACCCTGAGTTAACCCTGAATTCCCCTGAAATCGAGAATAGTTAACCCAGAATTAACCCCATAAACAACTATGCTGTCTTGTCTATATTTTTGGAACTAATAGACGAGACAGTCCCAGGAGCGAAACCCACAAGTTATATACATAGAATAAAACCCGGGTTTCAGGCTCAACCCTCCTCATCGAGTAGAGTTGAGATTTAGCCACATTAACCCAAATTTAACCCCAGTTTTTAAACCCGGGTTTCATGATGACATTGGGCTTCCACTTAATCCCAATTTAACCCAAAACCCAGCAATGAAACCTGGGTTTCAAAAACCCAGTTTTAACCCAACTATGCTTCCATCGGGTTTGGGTTGAAAACCCATTTTAACCTAGGTTTAGCTCGAAACCCGGGTTTGGGCCATTGATAACATCAGCAGGTGGAGTCAGCCTGTTTCAGGTTGCCAGTCGAATAATCATGCAGCTGGCAGGAGTGGTGCTAATTCTGCTGGGGGTCTTCTCCAAAGCTGTTGCAGTGATGGCGACCCTACCCGACCCCTTGGTCGGAGCCACCCTCCTCATCTCAATGGCCATGGTCATGGGAGTGGGGATTTCTTCCGTTCAACTGATCGATCTGAAACTATCGAGAAATATGGCGATATTGGGAGTGTCGATTTTGGCCGGAATGATTATACCTATCTTTGCGGCCAATAATGCTCAAAATTTGACCGGTACTGTCATACATTTTTAACATAAAGTCTAATTCTTTTGGGTCTACCCTGACTTCACATAAGGTCTAAAAACTTAGAAACGTTGACCTGTTTATCGAGTAATTCACACAAACGTTTTAGGCTGCCCTTTTGAAAGTTTAGCCAAAATTTCTGAAGAGTGTAGTTTAATTTGGGCCAACAACAGCTTAAAAGCTGTTTTTGGTGAAAATGGGCTAATATCTGCTGAAGTATTGGATATACTATATTGTTTATTAGATTCATTAAATGTCAACATAGCCCTTAGCGAAATATGATTTTTGCTCATGAATTAAACTTACATAAATTTTTAAAATTTTAGGTATTGCCCAAATAGATCAAACTATTTCCATATTTTTTGGAACCAAAATGATTGTTGGGGGTATGGTTGGATTCATTCTAGACAATACAGTTCCCGGTAAGGAATGCAGAAATTTTCGCTATTTTCAGTGAAATTCAATGTCTGAGATTGTTTGATTCAAACTTTATCGTAGAATAAAATGGGTGGAATAAAACGTACTTGACTACAACTGTTGGTATAATAAAGTGTCTTCAATACAAATTATCGAGAAGCCACGGTTTCCGAATACCACAATGTGAATTGTCACGTGAGTAGTGACAATAGTAGTAGTAGGCCAGCCAGCCGTCCGGCCGAGTGCACCTCTTGGCCGGCCGGTCAACGGCCGGCTGGCCGGCGGCCGTACGCCGGCTGGCCGTTTTCCACCCGGCCGGTCAACAACACTACACGTGAGGGAATGTAGCATATTGTCTTTAGAGTATTGTAGCGCTTTTACCAGTGCTGGCGGATCAGGAAGAAACCAAGGACAAGCCCGAACGGGAGGCGTCAAGTACCCTTGTACCTACGAAACCAGGACCTAGAAGAGAGAAGGGAAGAGGGAGGTTCAGCTTTTCACTCACCATTGAAAGTAAAGAATTGGCCCAACCGGGGATTGAACCACGGCCCTTCTGATCCGGAAACCGACATGCTACCGCTACACCACAGGGCCATTAGCTGAACTACCGTTACAGGCTTTCCCATGCCTGCTTCACTTACATTAGTAGTGAGTTTGATCTGATTTGCAGTCAACACTTTAGACATCTTTCTACGTAAATCATATATTTTTTATATCTATATTTCAGGTGCAACGAAGGTCCAGCGGGGACTTGTGCATAATTCGGAAGACAGAAGCAAATTCTATGATTCGCAAGATGCTTATCAACTCCCGGACTATGTGAATAAAGTTTTACGAAAAACAAAACTGTCAAACTATGTACCAATTCTACCGTCGTCCGAAAAATTGACAGTAGGTCTACTGGAAAACTGCAGAGCTACTGAGTGCTGATGGAAACCGTTGTTTTTCAATTCCATATTTTTGAAGCTGGTATAAAGTTTAAGACTGTTTAGGAAATGAGGAGACTCATAGTATGCACTTATTAATGGTTGTGTTTTAATGCTTTGCCCTTGCAGTGAATGCTTGTAGCCATAAGAGGTATTTACTTGGATATTCCGGCACTACAAGATGCATGAATCACAACTTTGCTCTTTACATGTCGGTAGCTCTTTGCTAAAACAGTTTGTTTAGGACCACTAGCCGGTAGTGTAAACCGCCGCCAGACGCAGTCGTAACCGCGGTGACGCGCAGACACTCTAACCAACTGAGCCATGGATACTTCAGTGCAAAGCAACAATGTTTACAAAACAAGGACATGTATACCATAAAATATGACTACAAGTTGAGACGCAGTAAAGCCATAACCTTAAGTTATTTTTCAAGTTGTTAGCATTCTGCAATATAATTATTCAACCTGTTTCACTAGAATTACAACAAGTGCTTCGTTTAACGTGCTGGTTCGGGTATTTAGAGCAAACTATGAAAGACTGTAATTTACTCAATTCTTGAAGTTAAACGCTATTTTTGTATCAAGTTTCGAATGTGCTTGTTAACTAGGTACAGTACAGCTGTTTCATTTCAACTGTTCCGTTTGAACATGCGATAACAAGAAAACATTTTTGAATATGGATTTCCCGAAGTGTGGAAAAGTTAACGAAAAGCGACGAGTTCATGCTTCGAAAGAAACGTCTTCCCGAGGGCTATTTTTTGATATTGTTTAATGTTGAAGTAAGCTCAAGATTTTGAGAAAAATGTAAATTTTGTCTGATTTTCATAAAAATTTTCAGGTGCTGATTTCTCTCGAAGAGAAACACAAAACGCGAAACCCTGAAAAATAGCCCTGGGCAATTGTCCCAAAAATGCGTGTCTAAAGCCGTAGTCTAATTGAGTTGAGAGAAATCTGTGTTCAAATTGCCATTTTCGTTGCTGTGAATAGATAAAAATGCTGCAGAGAGCCCTCCGTTGGGCATAACGTGTCCTTTAGGACTATAAATATAGACAGTATTTGACCGACTGTTGAGGCTGTCTAAATCTTGTTTGATCAATGTAAATGTAAATCTAAATCAATGTTTGATTTTTCGAAAAATGGTAATTTTCGAACCTTGAAAATTAAATTTTGCTGTTATCTCTTAAACCGCAATGAATCGAAGAATACTCCCAAGAGCAAAGTTGATAGTCTTTGTGAGAGGATTGGAGTGACTACATGTTTGTCGGTGTAGGGTGACCACAGTGCAAGTTATGGCTGATTGTAGCTAATTTCTTCAAAACTCGAATTTCCACGCCGTGACTTATCCAAAACGTTTTTTAAGCAAAATAATATAATTGTTGCAAATTTGAATGAATTTCAACGAACAATTGCACATTTTAAAGCCCAAAAATAAGCGAACCCGAACCAGCACCTTAATGGTGTTTTACGTGTGGCAGGCAACGCTAGATTATTCACCTTAATAAGCATTACAGTCGATGATTATTGGCTTTTGCGGGGCCTTCACACTGACACTCTTGGTTTAATTTTACGGCTTTGTCCAAAACTAGAGTAGGCTAAGAGCAGACAATTATATTAGATCAAAAGCGTCGCCCAATATTACAGAATTTTAAACTCTGACCGTTCATTAATGAAGCAATGCTCTACTGCCGAAATACTAATAATATTGAGGCCTATTAACATAACCAACAGAAAGCTTCTGATTTGGTCAATCCACTACTTCACCATAGCGGAAATATAGTTTCTAGATGTACTAAATCATTTTGTCCATGCCTGAATATTGTGAGGCCGATCATTTTAAGAACTAAAATTTGTGCTTTAGCTGCTTGCCAGAAACGATGTGCCCTCCACAGAAATTCTACCTTAATAATATGTTAGTGAATAAAGTGCAAAGCTTGCAAGAAGTTCGATCAACCGGTTCGCAGTCCCTCCTTAACTCCGGAAACCGATTATTACATAATCCAGTAACACTATCAAATAGCTAGAAATCATCTTAGCATATTGTTTGTTTAAAAAGTGAACATTTTATAGTTTTAAAACTTCAAAATCGTCTTGAAACTGAGCAACTTTACAATGCCTTCAAAGTTTTGAAATGTCTAGAAGTTGTCTCGAAAGTAGTTTACTTCTGAAGTGTCTCTAAAGTTAAAGTTTGTCTCAAAAGTTTCATAAAAATTTCTAGAAAATTTTAAAAAATGTCTAGAAAGTTTGACAAACTTTCTGAAACTTTCTGCCTAAAACACGTCACAGAAATTAATGCAAGAAATGAAATTGCCACTTCAGCACCTGAGGCCCGAAAAATTCGGGCCTCGGGTGGGATTCGAACCCACTACTTTCGGATAAACGCTCCGACGCTTTGCCAACTGAGCTACCGAGGCTACAGTCGCACCAATCTAGAAGGAGTTCGTATCCAAATTGAAGAGGCAAAGAAATTTAACACTGTTTACGACATACACAATAACGCACAGGGTCTGGTTTCAAGTTAAACCCGGACAAGGAATGGGTTAGCAACCCAAATCCACAGTTGGGTTAAATCTGGGTTTTTGAAATCCAGGTTTCGTAACTGGGTTTTGGGTGAAATTGGGGTTCAATTTAGACACAGTGTTATGATGAAACCCGGGTTTAAAAACTAGCGTTAAATTGGGGTTAAAATGACCAGGTCTCAACCCTACTCTATAAGGAGGAATGAGTTTGAAACCTTGGTTTCATTCTATGTAATTTACTGGTTTCGCTCGTGGGATCCTCTCGTCTCCATTATAGTTCCAAAATAAGCTAAACAGGACAGCTATGTTTGGGGTTAATTCTGGGTTAACTATTTTGGATTTCAGGGTTAACACAGGGTTAACCCTGATAAAATATATAGGGCTTATGAAACCCAACCCAAAATTGTCTAATAACATTGGGTTAACCCCAGGATTAACCTAACCCTGTATTTCCAGGGTTAACCTCAAGAACTGCGAAAACCGGGTTTAAAAACAACCCAAGTTCGATAAGGGTTTGATCTAACCATGTCATTTTTGTGATGACTGTGCATATCTGTTGCATATTCATAACTTGATTACAATTTTATCTGCAATTTTGTAGGAGTAATACTGTTCAAAAGTTTACAGTAAGTCTACAGCAAGTGAAGAACCCACTCACTACTGCCGGCTCATGGACGTTTTCCCATTCATCCAAGAGTTAACAAAACATTGAATACGGCCCGCAACGTCCGGGATGACGTAGTCGCCCGAACGTGGACAATTCTTCATAGGTCATTCCCATTGCAGTCTGAAATAATTAATAAATAAATGCATAAAGAAATAATGAAAAACGCCTGGCTGCAGTCACTAAGGCAAAAGCCTTAGTCCGAAACAGGAGAGAGCCAAAGTGCGCGGTGAGCGCTTTTACCCAGGGAGAACTATTCCCTTATTAATGCCTTGTATCCTTCGTGGATCCGCTTGTTGGCCCGCGTTTACCTCATTTTCTTGATGAAATAAATAAATACAGTAATTACAGCATGTAGCTAAAATTAGCGGAAGCAAAGCAAATCGCTTCATTATATCGACGTTTGTGTCTGTTACTGTTACTATTTACCTCATCCAGTTGACCCTCCTCCGGTTCCAATTCAGCAGCTGATGAAGCTTCCAAAATGCTGCAATATAATAAGAACTCATGAGCCAATCGAGATTTCGTTTTCTCATGAGTAGCGGAAGGTGGGTCAGCCAGCCGTTAGCGAGCAGAGCATAAATATTGCTGTGACGAAAAGAACATGGTGGCATACTCTTATCATTATGTACTCTTGGCGATAATTGACAAGCTATCCCGTGATTAAAGATATTTAAGTAATGTGCCTTGGTTCTATGCTTAATGGTACTATTCCTGTTTACAAGCGGCTTTTCTGATTTCAGCTCAAATCTGCACCCAGCAGCAAACGGTAAAGTATATAAACTGATATGAAAGCAGATACAGGTTGAAAATTGAAAAGTTTATTGAAAAAGCAATAAGTTAAATTTATTTGAAAAAATCCTACAAAGATGGTACACAGTTGTTTTCTCACAGAAGATGACTGGAAAAATTTATTTAAAAGCAAACTAAAACTGACCTGTCCAAAGCGGTCAAGTTGAACTTTTGCCGACAGTAACGTAGAAACAGTCTTAGATCTTCCTTCCCGATTCCTCCAATAGGATTTACATCAGCAGAAGAAGAGTCGTATTTAGTCATGTAACCACATAGGCTGAAACAATGGAAAAGAATAAAAACTAGAAATAGAAAAATGAAAGATCGAACGTAACCAGTCACTACAGCACCTCTGACCCGAAAAATGCTGGCCTGAGGTGGGGATCAAAATAGCAAACAAATGAAATGGAACAAGTTAAAGGAGTACATAGTTTAGCGGGAGTAGTTTTTTTCCACCAATCTCGTAGTACAATTTGAAATATTTTAAGATTAAGCAACACAGAACGGTTGAAATCAGTACAGCTAATTAGTCTTGCTCCATGTCACTGTGTGAAAAGAGCATTTTTTGCTCCGAAAAACGCAGTCCCGCCGTTAAAGCTTTTTTGCTCCTCGCTTTATCCTAATTTCAACCTTTCACATAAACAACCTTGCATCCAGGTTGGCACTCGAGAGCACCAAAAGTGAGCCAGATCTTTTCTTTGTCCACAACAGAAGTTGAGCGAATAAATAGGAGATGACCATTCGAAGTCGTCCCTGAAATGTAGTTAACAGAAATGTTTGAGGTTGGCGACGATTTGAGCTGTTAGATGAAGGTTACCCTTTTTTTCAACAAAAGGGCAACCCTGTTTTCAACATAGTTTGTGTTAAAAATAGTGGATAAATGTTTCGGCCGGTCCCAATTTGAACTACTTTTGCTTTGAGTCTTGAGGGATTAGCAATGAAAAGCTAAGTTAGTCTGAACTCTATGAGAATTTTTTACGAGTATAATGTAAGAACTTAAATTGCCACTTCAGCACCTGACACCCGAAAAATTCGGGCCTCGGGTGGGACTCAAACCCACGACTTCCGGATTAATGCTCCGACGCTCTGCCAACTGAGCTACCGGGGTTCGTATTTAAACTGAAGTGACAATGAATTAATAATGCGTTTTACAACGCGGACAAACACACGATCCACATAAAGCTGTTTAATCTACGAACTATTTCATACCAGCTCGACTTGATTGTTAATGTTAATAAATTCATGTTGAAACGTTTAAAGTTTCTTGCCAGAAAATTTTAAGTCTAACCTGAACATTTCTAAGAGCTGAATTTTCCCTTTTCTCTCCTCCATTTGCCCGAAAACGAGGCATAAGTTGAGTGGCGCCTTGAAAGATGCTGAGAACAGCGGACACTGCAGTATCAATTGCAACCGACAGATGACTACTGAAAAATTACCTGAATGACAAAATTCGCGTACGCACTGCTTGTGTTTTCGAGTTTAAGCACATAAACATAGAGCGAGAGTAGTATAAAAATGGGCGTTCTGGCGCAGAGGCGCAGGAGGCGCTTGAGGCCCTTCCTACCCATTAATATTCCACTAGTTTGTGCGCTTGAGACCCTTCCTACCCATTAATATTATACTAGTTTGTGGCGCTTGGGACACCTCAATACCAACACACTGCTACAATATAACCAGTTTAAACCGGTTTCATTTATATACTTTCCTACCTATAAGTCCACTGAGGTAAGTTTTCATAATATTCATTATTCATAATTTTATCTACTTTATCTGTCAACTACTACACTCATTCCTGAATGAACAACAGGACAGTGAAGAATATTTATATTGGTTGTTTTGTGTTTATTATGTTACAATTATCCTATTTAATAAAAAGACAAAACTCGTTCGCGTTTCTTTATTGACAACAACAAACTAAACAATATCACAATGACCATATGACAAACTACTAATCCCATCATCCAAAATGTAACGCTTATCATCAAAAGCTGACAAGCTAATTTTGTTTGAAGTTAAAGTGAATAGTTGATGCTTATCACTTCTGATCATATTCATTACATTTCGACGAAGGGATTTATCAAACAACGTTTCAACATAATCAGAATGGTTCAGATAACGTTTTACCACATACTTTTTAACCCCTTTAGCCCTCTTTTTAGCCTCCCCACCGCACAAAATACTGTACATTTTAGCCCGCAGCCCACAAAACTCAGAAATAGGACTACCGTTCGTCTCATCTTTCATTTTCCCCATTACCTTTTTATTGGTTGTGGAAAACAAAAAATGATCGGAAGGGTAGTCACTAAAGTCAAACAAATGGGAATCAGTATACATATCCTTATATACATCATTAGACTCAATAAAATAACATAAACTATCAGTATCAGTGAACAATAATTTACATTTATCATTATATTTAGGGACAATATAATTATAATGGAAATCGTACATGAGCAGCTTTGACAAATCAAGCACAGTAAACCCAACATATATGGGTTTGTTGAGCTCGACTGTCGCTCGACTCATACAAACTGCTACCAAGTCCTCATTAAAAGCAGTAGCCCGCTCAAAACGAGGATTCGACACCAATTTGGCGAATCGAGCCTGATCAGATACAAGTTCCACATTAATATATTGACGGACGTTTTCCATTGTTTTTCCAAACACAGAATTATTCAGCAATTTAAACAAATTCTTTTCAAAATCAGACTTAGCTACTTTGCGCATCTCAGTATTAAAGTTGATATACTTTTGCATCCAGGCTGACTGACGAAATGCCAGGACACGGTGCACATGCTTCAGTTTTAAACCCAAAGATAAATAAAGTTTTAAGTTACGAAAATGTATTATGTATTTTTGCTTATGTAAAAGATTGGGTACAAGTTTGTGCACCT
This sequence comes from Trissonchulus latispiculum, assembly GCA_030248195.1. Taxonomy (NCBI): domain Eukaryota; kingdom Metazoa; phylum Nematoda; class Enoplea; order Enoplida; family Ironidae; genus Trissonchulus; species Trissonchulus latispiculum. The sequence continues at coordinate 78,924 of JASAND010030931.1, forward strand.
TTGCACCAGTAACACTGAGATCCGCTTTCAATTGTTTACAGTATGGTGACAACATGTCATCAGAGATCATCAATTTCTCAGGAGCAAGTGGATAACCATTGTGCAGTGGGTGAAGATCTTTTGGATACCCCAAATCAACTTCCAAAACATATCCCTCCTCACCATCCACATCTATTGTGGACCAATCAATTTTGTCAATTTCAGATTGTGAAAGCCAATGGAAATTTGCACATGGTTGTTTTTGACTCATAGCCCAACCATACAAATTATTAGCATCTAAATACATAATGTAGGAAATAGGCAAATCACAATTAAAATCATCTAGATAGGGATTATTCGCTTTGGCATAGCGATGACAAATCATCGATACACCTCAACGAATTCCCTGCTCAAAATACATGTATTGGTCGCTGTCCTTAAGAAGTTCAAGCTTAATGTCTGTCAGTTTAAGGCAAGCATCCCATCCAAAACTAGGCAAAGTAATGTAATGGACAGGATCCAAACCATAATGCTGAAGACAAAAAGCTCTAAAATTCTCAAAGACATCAGCCAATAACAAAACATCAGTTAACAAATAAAGGTCATGGTATGCTCCAAGAGTCTGGACATTAAAACATTGCCATACCGTAGTAGCATGTTCATAGTCAGAGTTAGATACATCCTGCTCCATTAATCGACAGTAAAAGGCATCCTTTGGTGGAAGTTTAGTTTCATTGAATCTGCTCCAACAGTCCATATAGTCATATGGATAGACGCCCTTTCGAGTCAACAGGGACATCTGGGAAGGATTTGGGAAACTTGCAGAAAGCACCTGCAACTGACTTGTCTGGAGATTACCGACCAGAGTATCCAAGGATGCCATAAGGAACTGACAACTGTCAATAACCGAATCCTCCAAGGAACAGACTCCCGTCCATATCCTCCAATTAGTTTCTCTTCCTCTGACTCGTCGTCACTGTCATCTGCTTCTTTAGAGGGCATCTGTTTCAAGGAAAAGCTGAGATAGTCCTCCATCCCTTTTGCTACAGCATTCATTTTTAGCTTTCTTGACTTAGATATCTTTCCAATTTCCTGCATAATTATGTGAGCATCATAACGTCGCAGATTGTGAAACACAACAGTAACATCTCTGTTCAGCCGGTGTTGCTGATTACACTTGTTATGAGCAGCACCTCGAAAAGCCCCGCAAAGATGACAATGATCTCTGACCCTATCCCATTCAAGGACTTTTCCGCAGAGATGACAATCCTTGGTATGGTGAAAGCTACTTTCCTCCACTTCAGTTAGCGATAGAGGTCCAGGATCTGTTAACGCACTGTTGTGATCTTCTGCAATGGAAATAATCTCATCAAGGAATTTGGACACACAGTCCTGTCCACGATAGACAGAGGATTCACCAATGCTCCTTGTTACTTCTCCACAGCACTGTTTAATAGGGACAAGACCATAGCCACAAGGAATATGTCGCTGTAGGCAGTTGTGGATGAAATTAAAGGACTTGGCTGGCAAGTATCCAGCTT